>JAUJYT010000832.1:0-14821 GCA_033996565.1 Nanhermannia nana
CATTTAAATATGTGCTGATGTGCATCAACGATCACATATCAAAGGAATCACGAAAAAACTTTTATAATAAGAAAAGGTATCTCTTTCTGAAAGCTAATTACATTCTAATGCCTCAAGATTTACACAACTTAGTAATAAGAGATTTAATTATATTCAAAGGATTCAATTTCTAATTATTTCTCTATAAATGAGATTTAAAGTACTTCTTATGTATGAACATAATTCTCATTTCTCCCTTAAGTTCTTTTTGGATATATAACGATAATGATCATCAATTTCTTAGCATTAGCTTTACAGGAAAGCAGTCTTCCAAGAATGATAAATAATTCTTACGAATTTCTAAATAATAGTAAATAGTTATTTCATTAATTCATTATATAATTTTAAAAATAGTATATAATTAAATCTTAACAATAAGTTTGATATTTAACTTAACTAAAACTTGTTAAAGTCAATATGACATGCAATACAGTTAGTGATTAAGTTTTTCGGTGTATTGTCAAAGTCAAATTCGGTGTAACCGATACACCGAAGCATTTTTCCATATTCTGCGTCAATATTCGGTTCAAATAATTTAAAACAAGATAAACCAAGTTTTAAATTAATTTTATCATATGATTATTGAAATGTTGATTCATTGAAACATTATAATCAAATAATTAGTAATTGAATCTTTCTTTGTATTTTTAATGAACACAAAAGCATTTACATTCTAAATGTATCTCAATTCATACAAATTCTTTTGGTAGTGTTTATATCTCTCATTTTACTAAAAGACCGCCCGACGTCAAATTGGGAGTGGTAAGTAATTCATATTTTAGTACTTTATTTTCAATACGAGTCAAATATTTGAAGAAACAATTGTTTGTAATAATTGAAATGTTTGATTTGAAGACATTCTTCAGAGGATTAAATAATTTTAGTTTCTTTTAAATTTTGATATAGAACGCTATTATTGAAAAAACTTAAAACCTCTTATATAGATATATTAACAAAAAATACTGTTTTTAGGTTTATTCGGTGTATTATAGTCTTTGCGTCGATAGAGAATTTTTGGGTTCTGCTTTTATATTGGGCTTATTTGGTGTGACACTGGAAACCTAATCACATAATATAGTATAATAAAATAAGTCTGACTCCAAATTTTAAAACGCGAATTGTATTTATATTACAATATACAAAAATAACAGTTATTATATTGAACAATAAACTTGACTTTCTGTAATATTAAAAAATTGTGATAATACAACAATGAGAATGCACAGGCAGACACGATATAGTTTTATTAATGCTTTACTAAATGATCGCAATTTTGGATATGTTTTTACTCTACTATCCTATCAATCATATGTTCTATTGTTACACAATACTAGTTATAAATCTAGTTATTTAATTATAAATTGTTAACTCTCTTATAATCTGCCATTACTACGAATGTTTGACTTTACGATTTGAGTTAGATTATAATATATTTACCGTTATATTATATTATCTAAAATTTTGTTTTATGCACCAATGAATTTCATTCTCGCGATTACTATTTGACTGCCTTAAGAATTGGTTTTGTGAAAAAATCTAAAGTATTGGAAAACCGTTATGTCTTCTTCTGGAAAAAAGCATTCAGTTTCACTTCCATATTAACATTATTGATCTGCAAGTTTAAAGTGCAATTTTATAAATATTGTATTCAGTGATTTACAGCTCTTTCTGCAAACTTTAGTTTTTTTTACTATAATATACTGTATGTGTGAATATTGTATTTGATTATCTATGATTCCCACCTCAACTCGAAAAAATTCTTTTATGTGAAAAGTTTCAAGTAACCCCACCCACAGAATACTCTTAAGTTATGAAAGCTACTGAAAGTACTGTATTTTTGCATTAAAGGTTTTTCAGTTTGTTCATTATTTTGTAGAATAAATATCAGATTTTATATACAGAAATAAATATTTGTTGGTTTTCTTATCAACAGCTTTTCAAAATTGATTTCAATTGGTTTTCCAAAATGTAAATCATCTAATAATAATGTAATATTTATAAATAAACAAATCATTTTTGACATTAAATGTAGAACTTGAACCTAACATTACATTTTAAAACGATATTTCGTAAAAAATTTCTGTTTTCCCGATGAAAGGTGGGCACAATTTGGGGGGGGGGGTCGAAGACACTTAGGGTAAGCTTTAACTTTTTCATAGAAACCAAGTTGCCCAATGTCCTGTAATTTCGTAAAATATTGGCGGATCCCCTTAAATAAACATACATAGAAGTTGGTTTTTTTAATAAAATAAAAATATCAAAACCTTATGGGTCAGGAATAAAACTTTTACTGTTTGTGGTTTAGCTGTATTTAAATTTAGTGATTGATAAGTTAGAAAATAAAGAGAAAATTTTCACATTAAAAGTAATTTGCACTTTAATAAATAATTTTTTTTAAATAATGTATTTGTTATACATTCATATATTGAATTGTGATTAAATAAATTTCGAGAGGTATTAAAAACTTATTATATTCTGAAAATAAATACAGAATATAATTAGAGAAAAACATTATACACCGGCTGAACCAAAAGGTGTACGTAAAGGTACAGCTCTAATAGTCAGATAAAAAGTTAATTCAATTAAATAAAGATTTATTGGCACAAAAATAATCGTTAGTCAAGTTTGCACGATTACAAATAATGGGTGGAATTTTTTGTATAACTTATAGTAATTCACTAAATATATTGATAGCTTTCATAAAATCTAATGCGGAAAACCTTTATTTTGCTTTTTTTTAATAAAGTAAGCATTGCTTAGGATGTTGCAAAATTTTTCTTCTGTTATTCTAACTCATAAATTATCAGAAACATCTCTAAACTAAAGATTTAAATAATTGATGCGTGCGCTCAAACATTTCATGAAATATAATTTTGATTGTATTAGCGATTGATTAAAATGAAAGTTGAATTTGAACTAAATATCGATACGATACAGAATTAAATATCCAGACACATAATACTGTATAATATACACACAAAGACATACTATAAATAGCATGGTGATCAAAATGTTATTTCCTCTACATTTACGCTTTAAAGAAGGATATAGTTGTCATTATATTTTTTCAGTTCTTTTTGTGATATTTTATATGCGATAAAACATTATATTATTTCATTTAAGATTTACTTCTTTCTATTTACTTAAGTCCCAGAGCATTTGCATGACGTGATCAGTATATTTAACTGCTATTTGAAATAGGAACCAATATCTGGCTATTTAAGCAGTTGAGCTCCATTTCAAAATGGAATTCCATCTCTTTAGACACTGTTTAGACAAATCCAGAAATTTGAGCTTAATTAGGGTTGAAATAGTTAGATTACCACAATCAAATCCTTACTAAGCTCCAGAATTCCGTTTTTTAATAAAATCCTTTTATTTATAATTTTAAAGATTTAATAATGACTCATAATTTAGTAAAAGCAGTAGATCTTAAAGTTAAACTAAATATAATTTTCTTCAGATATAGAGCTACTATACCTTTAACGTCATTTTTGATATAAAATTATATAATTGAATGGTTTAAAAATGAAGACAAAGTTAAAATGAAACTACAACTTATTACAATAAAACTCTTATTTTTTTAATATTCTTTCTTGTATTCATAAACTCACTTCACATCAATTGTATTTATGAACACTATTTTTAGACGTTTATCCAACAGCATATTTACAAAAATCGTATCCAATTATTAAAATAATGTGTACAGATATAGGCAATTAATATAAACTAACGTAAACATAGTATCATTTTCGAAAAAGTTGTCCACTGCTAGGGATCTAAATAAAAAGATCATTTTTAAGTATTTTAAGGCTGGACTTAAGTATAAACTTTATTCAAAAATTTTCTGAAATCTCTGTTAGCACAGCTACAGTAAACTTAGGGGTCAGAGGGCTAACAAGGGCCAAGGTCACAAACATCTATGTTTACTTAAGAGATTAAAATATTGTTAAATCTTGCATTTTTATGACTGACCCCAACCAAAACTTTCTATGTAAGGCACTGATAGTCAATATTTATAACTGACGAATAATATATTTGCCTTCTGGTAAGATATATAAAGTAAAACCTTTTGTATTGTTCGTTTCTATTTTGGAATTCAATCATTTAAGAAATATTTATTAATTCTTTGAGAATACTGTAGTCATACTTAAGTTGATGTAAGGCTTCTTTTATTGATTTCCGTTAGTTCAATAGAATCTGATCGAATATATCTTTAATATTACTTAAGTTTGATTTTATGGTTATTTGGTTTAGTGTAAACTCAATGAAAGCCAGCAAAAGGTTTAACTCATATAAAATAAAAAATAGCAAAATTAGCACAAATCTAATAAAAATTGCATAATAGATAGAAAACGATTCACAAGAGTAACTGTTGTTCAATAATGATTCCCTTTAATTGTTTATTAATTAATAATAGAATTAATTAATTAAACGACAATTTAATTTGAAAATTCTTTATTCAATTTGTCTGCGCAAAGAATAAATGTTGAGCAAAGTTATGTCTCAATTATGTCAATTTTGATTACCTGTAATTAAAACTACAGTATATTCCAGTAAAATATCTGTTAGGCCAATGGTTTTCAAACATTTTTTATATGTGGACCCTTCCCATAGAAGTTAATGTTAAATTTTTCTCTTCGTGTCCACTTTGGGAGAAGTGACCAACAGTTTGAAAACAGTGGTATTAGAAGATCCCATTATTAGAGAATAATTGAAATTAATGTTTAAAGAACTCATTTTCCTCATAACTCACAATTAATGAATAATTCATGAAAACCAAAAAAACTTACAGTTGGTTTAATGTACAACTCTTTGGTGACTTTAAGCCACAACTCTTTATCTGAAATTGAAATAAAGTTAGTTGAGTTGAAATGATCACTAAATTAATTATCTTCTAAATACATTTTTCATAGATATTAATCTTGCTTTAACAGCAGTTTCTCAAAAATTTATATTTATATTTGAAACAATATATTGATTAAACTTAATTATTTTTTCTAATACTATAATAATTTATAAAAAAATATATAATATACTCTGTACAAAATGTACAAATTACAATGTACAGTACATGTACAAAATAGATTATAATATCGCTTCAGTCAATTGTATAAAATACTGTATTAACATATACGCAAAACAGTATTGTATACAATTAACTGAAGCAACTAATAGAAAAAATTGCACCGCATATAGATATGTAGTTGTATTGCAAATAATTTTTTTTTCATTATTACCATCACTAATGGAAAATACAGGCGTTTAAAAATAGCTGATAGCATAAAGAGATAAAAGAGAACAAAAAACATGTGTAACAGTTGTGGAAATAATATCTCTCTTGTTCTTTAACTGTTTAGTTCATCATTTATTTGAAATTGTGTCTCATTCTTTATACTCCCAAATGATGACAACTGTTTGCAATTACTTTCAAAATTGATATTTAATTAACTGAATTATAAAATTATTCCATTGTTTTAATTAAATAAGATTTTGCGTTAATAGCAAATAAAAACAGACGGAATTTTAAATTTAAAAAAAAATGCAAAATACAAATAGAATTAATTAATAAAGTATTAACCTTTTATTTATGAATGATCATCTTAAAATATGTCAAGTATTTATGAAAGAATAATCACAAATGAGTTATAGTGGCTATAATTTGTAAATATGATGAAAAATTGAGACCAACATCTGTAGGAATGAAATTCACTTAAATCTACTTTGAATTAAAGTAAAGAATAGATTTTGGGATAAATAAGAGAAAGAATTTGTGGTGACCACTTCAATATTTGTTTTCAAATCAAATCATTACCTACTGTCAGTTTGTTTAATGCAATAAATTTTCGTATTGTTCAGTATTATAACTTACTATAATAGTAAGGCTTACACGAGACTGTAAATGTGGAACCGGAGCTTTTTGGACAGAATCTAGCGATTAATATGAACAATAAATTGCTTTTATTTTTATCACTAATGCCTGTACTCTACCAGTACTACAGTAATAACTTTATGTCTCAATAACATGATGTAAAATGCAGTCAAGTATATGATAACTCTATTAACAAATTCATATCTCTCATAAATTATCTCAATATTTCAATCTTCAAAATCTTCTACACATGCGTGGAATTGAATTTTATTTCAAATTTTGTATTTGACTCTATTCTATTAACATAACATCTTATACCAGACCTCATCACTCATACCTCTATTACGAGATTGTATTTCAGAATTTTATTTTTTAGTGTTGAGAATACTTTAATTCTTTCTTACAGTTAGTTATAGAACAGATTAACGTTTTAAAGATTCAATTAATTTTATTGATTCCAGTCATTAATCAATTTTATTATAAATTACTTCTTCTAAAAAACTCTATATTTTATAAATTTCAATATTTTATTTTAAAAACTACAGCTTTATCACAACTTAAGGATTTACAATCGTTTCATCAGTTTTTAGAATTTATTGAGTACTTCATGTTTTAAGACCTGAGGCATTGTTTGCATTGCTAAACAATTTCACTTCTCTAAAAACTAAATTAGATTTTGAAAAAGAGAATACCAAAGCATTAAATGTTTGTGCGGTTCCATTAAGATGATTGTGCGTTAAAAAACACAATAGAAGGAGAGGAAAGAAAATTACAATTAATTATGAATGAAAATAAATAATTAGTGGGATTCAGTCTTTTATAATCACAAGACTACTGATCGCATTACTCGAGGGGTTTTTAATATGCTTTAAAATTTTTATAAAGGAATATTCAAACGAAAGGAGGATAGTAGTTATTAATAGGAGTCTCAGCCCCAACATATTTGGATAATTATGGTATCAAACTAAAGATCTCGTCAAACTGTTCATTACATAACATAAACACTGCTCTGCAAAACAATTTATATAAAAGTTAAGATAAAAAACATTTACAATATGAGTATGGGTCAAACAAATGCCACCACTTCTTTTATGATCGATTCTTTTAAAAATCACTTGAGGTGCAAAGATATGCTTTTTAAAATGTTGTGGGACCAATATTTTTGCAGTTATTCAGCTTCAAAGTTCAAATTTGCGACAAAAATAATTATTTTTAAATATTGACATCTCGAGAATGAGAGGGTATAGAGAAGAAGGGACAGAGAGTTTTTAATGAATGAAAAATTTTAAAAGATCTCTTGAAATATTGTCTGAATATTGTTTTTTGCATATTAAATATTAAAATCTATTTAAAATTAGTTAAATTACAATCAAATCAATAAAAATTATAATATTCTTTAGTGAATATTCTTTCGATTGCTAAGATATTCCTTACTCTAAATTGTGAGACAATAAATGTTTTTGATCATAAAATAAACTTATTATTCGAATATAAACAGTGATTTTTAGTGGTCTCACTCATAAACCCAAGTCATGTATGAAATTTATTGTTTTGTAGTTCGTTATCCCAAAGGAAAAATAAAAGTTTTCATGCAATCGGTTTGAATGATCAAAAATGCGGTAAAAGACAGAGCAGAAGTTTATTCTTATTCTGCTATCGAAACGTCAAATTTACGGCATAAAACTCGTGATCAGATCATAAAATTCTATTTGTAATATGAATTGAAAGCAAACAAAGATTTTTATTAAAGACAATATATTTCTTTATCGTTTTAAATAATAACTATTTCCTATATTTAATGACATTTTTTATTTTTTACAACAATTTTGAATTCTTATCTATTATTCAAAAGAATTGCTTTACTTATTAATTATTTAAACCCAAACTTTTCAAAAATATTCAAAGAGCAACCAATTTATAATTAAAATTAATTAAATATATTAAAATATAATAGCGGCAAAAGTCGGCCAAAATATGATAATTTTCATATTTATATTTATGAATTATCTTATAATTCATATAAAGGGGAGGAGTGGCGCAACACGCTATGGCTTCGACTCCGGATCGAAGGGTCTGAGTTCGAACCCCAGAAGTGACTATTTTCTCTGCTATATGTTGGTCTGCTATATATTCAGTGTTTTTTAAACATCCCTTTGGCCCGACGCGTTTGCCACAGCCGACACAGGTTCCACCTGTAAAAATCTCACTGGTTTAACATGGGCTGAGGTGAGATTTCCTCTCATTAGGGAGTTGGTTGAAGAAAACGTCAGAAAACGTTTATAATTCATATATACAGATATTCTTCGAAAAATTCCTGAAAATACTATTTATTAAATCTTCTGTAGAGTACATGAATTACTGATGACTTTGAGCTCACCTTTTCCAGACCTTTTCAATTTATTGAAGTAGAGCTGACTGAATGAAGTTATGCCAAATCACTGAAAGTCCATTAAGATGATAATTAATCGAAGAGACGTTGATTTAAATATTAAATAAATTTTTGTTAATAAACTAATTGTCTGCCATTAAAATTTTTAATTTTTATTCACATTTTTATACAAAATGTTAATATAACTAAGGTTTAGTGATATATTGTTGATCAACATTTAAAGAATTAAGGTAATCCTTTTGTTAATAAAGTGATATTTAAAGTTTTTTAAAAAAATAGGCCAGAAAGCTATGATAAGTTTTAATGATTTATTGTTGAATTAACCATCAAATTTATTTACAATTTTTAGTCAACTATTTCCATACCGATTGTCAAAAACTTTGAATACAAAAGTTAACTTTGAGTATTGATATGGATTCATACCAATCAATTCAATGCAAAATTAAATTTTTAAACTCTTAATCTTCCGCATATTTTCCTCATTAAACATAACATTACAGTACAGTATTTATAGAAAAGTTAAGAGATTATTGAAGTTCTGCAAGAATTATCATAATTCTAATATAAAAGCTTTTAAATTAAAACAAAAGGCATCTGTTATGATGAATCATAAATTATTTATTGACCATTTATTAACATATGTTTTCGTACTATTCATTAATTTTGCAATTATTTCTTAAAATAGAATAATTAATTCAAATCTTTTACTCTATGAATAAAAGAAACATAAAAAATAGTGAAGATTATGTCCATTGTATTCCCTGAAATATCTGTCAAATTAATCCAATTATAATTTGTGAATACAAACTATAACGAAGTCATCCTCAAAAATGCTTATGCAAAAGCTCTTAAATTAACCATTTGTTATGCAACAAAGATATGAACTCACAAAATATTACTTTTCTAACTAAAACATTTGTAATGCTTATTAATAGTTAATAACTCTTTAGTATCTACTGTTAGAAAAAGACTGGTTTAACATCAACTTAATATGAAATGAAATTATGAATAAGTTAATCATTTTAATGCTATAATTGAATGTATTGTTTCAAAAGCAATGATAACCAAATGACAACATAATAACCAAATAATTAATTAATTTTGAATTGGCCTTTAATCACAAATGTTTAAGCGTTTAGTGATTTGCTATAATTTAGTGAAATGTTAATAAATGAAAATATAGTATTATATTCGCCTATTTGATGAATCCTATCTATCAATAAATCTAACTTTTAATCTATAGCTAATTAGATAGAATTGTTTGGTCAACTATTTTTATAAACATTTAAACTTTGAAACAAGAAAACTTTAAAAGTAAATACGGGCATCAATTGCAAGTTCAAAACTGGTTCAAAAGATTAATTGAAAGTTTTTCAAATGATATATTTTTATATAATATCTTTGCTCATAATTTTATTATACTGCACAAGAAAATAACATTCGGTTAATCTGTATTCAAAATTATGAAATAAACTCATTTATTCTCTCGTGAGTTAGTTATAAATTATTACAAACTAACAAATAAATTAATTTTTCTTTCTATTCACTTGCGGTACGTTTGAGGTATTATTGCAGAGCATTCTACTGTATTTGATGCCTCACTAACTCTAAATATTTTATTAAATACAGTTATTCTGACAGAAAATAATTTAATAAAAATAGAGTTAATATTGTAAATGTTCATTATTTTATTAAAGTTTACATCAAAGTTATACTAATGTTTATCATTTTTTTCTCTTCATTTTTAATTATTAACGGTTAATTAAAAAAATGGTAGTATCAGTGCGATCAGGCTATCAATGGATGCCAGACCTTTAACATTTCAAAAATAATATTCTGTTGGGCTCGAGTTCTGTTGGGCTCGAGAGCAGTTAATTACACATTTTGCTGAACCAGACAGTTATTTGATTGTAGAACAAAAATGAGTGTATAAATGAGTTATGAAAATACTTTAACCCCTTTAACCATATTTACATTTAGAGTCGAATACTTTTATTGAACTTATAATTTGAAAGCTTTTCTCAATAATGTTGAGTTAGTGTTGAGTTAATGTAGAGTTAAGGTAAAGTCAAGAGAAACAATACTTAAATAAATAAATAAAATATTTTGTATCAATTATTATGTGGTTATGGACTAAATGAATGATGTTTTATTAATTAACTCTAATATATATTTACAGATAAGACGACTAATGAATTAAGAAGTTATAAAGAAATAAATAAAAATAGATATTGAAGTTATGGCTTTGGAAGCAAAACAATTGAGGTGTAAAATGTGTTCATCAGAGATGGCAATCAAATGATGAAACAGTGATTGGAGTGTGAAATGAGCCGAACGGCTAATTCATACCAAAGAAAAACTGGGAATAGAAATGAGCGCAAGTTTTCTCCAAATGAAGAGAAGACTACATGTTTTGGCGAAGAATCAAAGAATTACTGCCTTCAGAGACAAAACGCTCGAGAAAAGGACGATAGTCTTCATGAGAGCGACCAATGCTCCGATTTCTCAACTAATAATAAGGTTTCAAATTAAAGATTACTTATATGTTAATAAGACTGTCTACTAATCACTTCTTGTAAGCTATTTTTCATCATAATCTATGATCGCTTTCATTCTGGATTAAGTCTCTAAATGTCTATTATTTCTATCCCTTATTCATATCCATTAGTTATCAAATCCTTATTTAAAAATAGCTCTGATTTGAGTCACCCATTCGTTATTTGTAATATTCATGAGATAGATATCAATGAATTAAAACTCATTTCATTATAAGTAATGAAGAGCATAGACTCAAAAACCCAGAGGATAAGTGCTAAGCCTGAGTATGTTATCATTAATTAAAGATATGTTTTCATTTAATAGTTTTATTATATAACTAGAAAAAATGCAAACATAATTCTAATTATAATTATTCCTCTTTATTTGTAAGTAATTCAAAGTTATGTTCAAAGTTATGTTCAAATAATAGTTAAAACTATATTCATTTAATTATTATAATCAGAGCCGAGACTTTCCAAGTCGTCCGCAATTTTTGATACACAAAAACTAAACAAAGAAAGCTAAATAAATTGGAGTTAATTCATTTTGAGAAAAGATTTTCAATTTTTAGACTCCACAAAAATCTGGAATCTTTAATATCTCTCCGGAATTCCGGAATTTTCATTTTACAGCGAAAACTCACTTTTATAGATTTCTATTGTATTTCAGTCATAAGATTCAAATTTTTCTTAACAGAAATGAATAGGAGAGGAGAGTAGCTCAGTCAGCTAAAGGCATAGTCATACTGAGTGCACATCAATCTGAGACTGCGGGTTCGATTCTCGGTTGGACCTATTTTCTCGTGAAATGTGTTTATGTTCACTTCAAGCCTCCTCTGGTGGTTTTTCTCTGGTTTTCCTCCACCACTGGATAGTGGATTAATAATTTATAATCCACATAAATATCCGGTACCTTTAAATATAATAATAATAGTTGCCTACAATAGTGGGTCTCTTGTTAACACTCGTGAGTTTGAAACTAGCATATAGTGGCACATTGTGTCTACAGCTAATACTCACACAGTGTTTAAATAAAAAGTTATTATTATTATTATTATTAATAGTTTGAGCACATGTTTTAAGAAACCAGTAGTTTAGGTTTGGAAATAAGGTTAGGTTTAGGTTAGATTATTAGGAGTTAACTTTCATTTGAATCACTTATCATTTATTTTTATTCTCAAATAGTTTTTCACATAAATTAAGTGAGAATTTGTAAAATTGGAGAAAAGTTATTGTCAAAAATGAAAATATTATTAAACATAATTATTTTCTCTAAAATTTACTGCAATTTTTATTTAAGATCCGTTTTAGGCGTTTCAGAGTTTACGGGATTTTCAAGAATTTATCGATATTTAGTCCGGAAAGTCTTGATTCTGATTATAATACAAAACGCATTAAACCGATTGATTTTGATTTGTAAGTCATTTATTTATTTTTAGATATTTTTGCATATATTTGTAATAAGAGACTTAAAATATACAAAATATCACAGTTTGAGCCGGAGCCTGAGCCTGAGCCTCAGGTTCAAAAGAGGTGACTTAAGCCGAGCCTAGGCTCTGCCTAAGCCTTCATTAATTATAAGAGCAATTAAAAGTACTGCACAATTGAGTTGAGATACAGCTGATACGTGTGTCTCTCCGATGTCTCCAATAAAAGTTAAAGTGTAAACAAAATCACAACAAAATGTGTTTAATTAAGGGGCAAATAAATGAACTAAAATAAAAAATGATGAGAAACGAAAACATGTTATTGAAGTTGAGACACTTTCATTCACTTTGATTATGTATGCATTCGATGCGTTCCGAACTATCATTTGATTCTGAATTATTAGTCTTTGCACTGGACTGTAAACTCTGCTGATTGCTGAGTATAGTGTCGTCTTATGAATACTCAATGATATCAAGCATAAGATAAGTAGATATAACTATTTTTAGATTTTAAGGTATTTTTCTATTCTCAAACAGAATTCTGAATAAATAAACACCAAATTGAATATAACATAAAGATATTCACAAATAATAAAAGAAGACTAAAAAATTAAAGAACTTGAGTAAAGGAATATTCTTTGAAGGGTTTTGTATTATTTTCAAAATTTTTTTAAGCTTTTTGTTCATTTTCTAAATTCTTTAACTTTATTTAAAATGCAAAATGAATTCTTACGAGAGCTCAGAGTAGTGTTATTTCGCTTATTAGAATCGGAATCTAAATGATTTTGTTCAATAAGAATAGCGAAGAAATTTCTTTTTAGAAAAATAGAAACAATTCTGGGATAAAAGCAACACTAGTTCTGTACAGTGAAGAATCTTAAAACTTAGCGGTAAACGTTATGAGAATTTGAAAACTGTATCAATAATTAGATATACGTAACATATAATTACTAAATGTAAGATCTTTTTATAAAATAACTTTTGCAACTTAATTATTTTTTTATTTTCTCAGTTGAATCCTATTGAATAATATGTAATATGTTAGTTATCATATTTCACTTGCTTGTAATTAATTGTAAGTAATTCGATAAATGTATTACTCGTAACTTTGTTTCTATGCTCTTCTTTATATATAATTGAATCCAAGAGCTTATATATATTTTGTTCACTAATTAAATGTTTCTCAAGAAGTATTAATTTCAGTCTCTATTCTTCAAGTTATACTAACAATTGATCAAAGAGTAGACTTGAAATTTTTTCTTTCAATAAAATGATTGAAAATGAAAATAAATTGCAAAAATCTGTTGATCTAAACATAAGGTATAATGAAGTTATTTGTAACAGATTTGTAATAAATACCTATAATTTGATTTTTAATCATTTTTCTGGTAAATAATGATTATAAAAATCGGTACTCTTATCAACACATGAAAGTTAAATCTACTTCTGCTTCAAATAGATCTTAAGAACAAATTAATTATATTGTGAACTAGAACTTTGCGCTTCAATTTATCCATGGAGCTCAAGTCAACTTTAAAAATATGTTACATTCAGTACAGTACAGTATTACATAAATGTGTATTACATGCATGAAAACTATGAAAACTAATTTCAAACATATTTCAATCCATAGCAATCTCTACTTTCAGAGAATTTCATTAACATTTTATTCACATTTCTTTAGAATAAGTCTTTATTTAATTCTATTTTTAAAAATTCCTTATTTTTACATCATTTTTAAAAATAAATTACTTATATTTTCATAGATTTGATTATTATTAAGCTTTTAAAATTCATAATTAAGGGTTCATTAAGCTATTAATGTGAATGCGGGGAAACCTTAAAGCATTTCATAATCATTTTCAGACTCAGAAATGGGACGGAAAGTCAATACTAACAGATACTATCTATCAGATAGTACTCATACCTTAGCCTTAGCCACTTATACCTTAGTAAATTAAATATAGACTAAACCTATCCATGCGATATATAAGCTGATGTAGTCTATTATGTGCAGTAATGCTCGCGCTCGGGGGAAATGAAACGCTTTAACACGCGCTCACGCTCGGGTCCGCTAATTTCATTATTTTGGGACTTTTTCTTACAAAAATTAGTTTATTTTAAGGAAATATATTTAAAATTTGTTTCATTTTGTCTTTAAAACTGTGTAATTTTACTTAAATGAAAACTCATGTTTCATAAAAAAAACATTTTATATTTAATTTTATTTATGCTCGCGCTCGGCCAAAATTCTATTCTCGAGCGCCAAACGCTGGAGCGTTAAGCATAACTGATTATGTTAAAACTTATAGTTCAAGTAAGGCTATTAAGCAATTTAATAATTAATTGATTAATTAATAAAGGAAATAATTAATGAAAGGAAAGAGTTGTGCTGTAAAGACGAACATTGGTCTACTTTGGGTTCGGTTTGAAGTAATACAGAGGGTGTTTGCTTTTATTTTCTCCATTAAAAATATCCTTATATCTCAACAATTAAATAACGCATATTAATAAAATCGGTATCAAATTAAAGCACATACTTATACTTAACTTTGTT
>JAUJYT010000833.1:0-14816 GCA_033996565.1 Nanhermannia nana
TTCGATCCCACTCTTCCCTTACAATTCAACTTTAGATATAGTTTTTTAAATAGAGATGAACTCAATTCGGCATTCTTTTGAGTTGAGGTCCTATTGACAAAGTTTTATTACTTGATTACTCTTTTATATAATTGTTTTTTCTCGAAAGTGAATTAAAATTTTCAGACTTTCTTAACGAATATTATAAACTGAATTATTGCTGTTTTTCAAAGCTTAATCATAAACTTAGAATCAAATTAAGAATCAAATTAATACACATTTAAATATAATTTTTATATAGTTCTATAAATATGACACCGTTTGTCTCTATGATCTTTTACTGCGATTAACACTTTTTTTGGTAAAACTTTCAAATATGTCTTATATAAAGATAAACAAAAAATTTCTTATAAGTTCTTTTGAAATAACAATAATCATAATTATCTCAAATATCGCGTTCGAGAATTTCGATTTTTTTCAAGAATCAAATTAACTTTCTTTCAACTTAAAGATTATAAGAAATAAAAGTTAAGATATGTTTACTCAAGAAGTTATTTGAATGAAAATTGAATAATATTTTATGAATAAAGTGTTTTTTGCTGAATTGAAATTCAAAAATTAAGTTAAAAATTTAAATTTCGATATGACCTCAACTAATACCGAGTATATTATTGTTAAACTGTCAGTTTTGTGTTCATTGATATGGTAATTAGCATTCTTGAGATTCTTTATGACTGTTATGAAGTGTTGTATCAGTGAAACGGTGTCGCATATCCAGCAACACGACAACTAAAGAATGATTTATAGTTTCTAACTCTTGCAGTTCGTCATTAAAGCCTTTTTTAATTTTTATTTTGTGGCAATGAATTAAATTTATGTATTTGGGTGTCATAGCATTTAAAAATATGTTTTATTGAATTGCATTTAATTATTAAATTTATTCATGAATTTAAGAATACTCAATAAACTTATAAAACAACTGAACATAATTATAACTATAAAGTGAGACTAATCTAATTATATATAATTTAGATTATATTATAGCTTAAGGTTTAAATCGCAAATCTTTTTAAGTACAAATACGTTTTCAAATTATTTCTTGAAGTATTACTTTAGTATCAAAGCTGAGAAATGTATTTTTATTCTATTAGTTCGCTAAATAATGTCTTGTACTGTATGTCCAATACTTAACCCATTCCGTGAAAGTAATTTAAATTTTAAGGAAAAAGATTATTAATTGTCTGAATCAATTAGTAATAGCCTATGGTTTAGACGCTATGAGGCTATAATTTCATAATTCAGAATCAATTAACTCTTTAAATTGAACCTAAACTCTAACCGACTTCCTTCAAATTCACTCTTAATATCGATTATTTGTTAATATTATCAGTAAATATGAGTATTTTTAATCAATTATTGCATTAAAATGATAACCATTTAACCAAATTTACAAAAAATATATAATAAATCAAATATTCTTTAAAATAAGTATTCGTTTTCTGTAATGTGCAATAAGTCTGCGATTTGAATAAATAAATTAAAATTTTGACAGTATTTTTGATTTTAATTCACTTTAATTGTTGAAAGTTTTAAATCTTTAGACTTAAATAAATTAGAAAATATGACAAAAACTAAACCACTAAATACATTGTAGCCTATGAGTGAAAATTTTGTTTTCATTTTCAGTCTTGATCTTCAAGAACTTGGAGTCATAACTGAGAAAAATGAACCGCTAATTATAATTATAATTATTAAATATAATAATTATTATCTAAATATGTTAATAACGTAAACATCTAATACTTAACAATTTCTATAAAGACTTTAATTTGTTCATTAATGTAACCAACTATAAAAAAAACTAATTATTAGGTATGTCTTTAAAAGAGTTTTTCTTTATTGAACAGCATTTTTAATAAAAAAATATTTCTTAGAATTTAAATCACGAATATTCCTGACGAACAATTAAACTCTTCGTCAGGAATATTAAAATTGACCACAAGTTGAAATAGTGGTCTTAAACGTGAAATAGTTTAAAGAATATTTTTTATAGTTTAGAAAAGAAAAGTAAACTTTGTGTTATAAACAAAAATAGATATTAATTATCGTTTAACACAACCTATAATTATGCGCACTATTTCTGAACAGAACTTCATTTAATATAATTATAATTTTAGCTGAATTATTAGATAAACTCTCGTGTGTGACATGACCTCATACCTTAAAATGAACTATATTTGAGATTAAGTTAAGCTATGAATTAGCGCTAACGTGTATGTTATCTGTTTTCATATAATTCCAAAGTCTTGTTTATATTGAGGAAGAGGTTATGTCTAATTATTCACACGTAACTGTAATGATTGTTCGCCTAAATTGTCTTAAGCTAATAGACATTAATCAAATGCAAGTTTCATTTGAATATCGATTCACTAATTATAATAATCAAATCAAAGCTCCAACAAAGCTGACTCACGAATCTGAGTTAATAACTCGTTTAACGCCACTAAAGGTACTTCATCGTAAATTCATAATAAGTTTATTTAAGCACTAATTTCATGCAATAACTATTGAATTATTTTTTCTTTAATTGGTTGTATTCAATGAAAAAATGTATTTTAAATATTTTCAATCGAACTCAATATACGATAAAATTTTGTCTTTTTTTTTACTTAAATTCTTTATTTATGACTTCATTAAGGGTCAAATTGCATGTTAATATAAATGTAAAAATTATTCATTTTAAACAAATAACTAATTACAAGATTTTCCATAAGTTTATCCTAAAAAATATTGTTTTACTCGAAAAATGCAATAAATCAAAAGCGAAGAAATCCGCTCCTATTGGAGTCAAACTGATGTCTTTAGAGACTGTTTGTTCATCTGCTCTGAGAAATCAATAGGAGTTGAAAACATTTTGATGATTGAGTGTTTCTCATATAGGGTTCAGTATTTTTAGCGTTTTATTTGAAGTAAGTTAAAAAATGATAATTAATATAAAATTCGAATTTTTGATTTTCAATGATGTAGTGCTAGAGGTTAAAAAAGTATTATAAACATAGATCACTCTTCTGGAGTCAAAATAATCGGATAAAACAGAAAACATTAAAATAAAATTATTTCCGATAATGTTTGATAATTTTTATCTGTACACGATTTTGTTGCCTAATATTACGTTATATTACGCTATATTTTCATATAATTTGCTGGAAGGAAGTTCTGTTCTAAAATGTAAATTACAATTTATTGAAAACTTTTCGTGATGTATATAAGAATATTAATAACATTTCTTTTTTTGAAACAAAGTTCCATATTCTTTGACTGCTAAATGTTTGGTGCTGTGGGAATATAAACCGAATTAACCCTATCCAATATCGTTAACACTTATTATTATATAACATAATGGATAAATATATGATCTTTTCAAAAGATTGATAACTACCATACTTAATAGCTATTCTTTTCGGCATAACCATTATTTTTATCTTTGTCTTCAGGTTGTTTAGCATTATTTTAGTTATTTTTAGCTTTTCGAGGCTTTCTTTTGGAAACTTCTATAAATTATTTCAAAGTTCATATCATAGCTTATAATTTTTCTTTTATTCTGCAAATAATCTATAAATGAAAGATATATTTCATAATTTTATCTCAAATTTTAGACATGAAAAAAGTTTTTTTATCTATGGAGTAGACAGAACTGAATGCTGTACTACTGTTTTGTATTCTGCGATAATGTACAGATCTGTAACATATTGTGCTTTGCTATGTAAAACACTCAATAGTATATAATCAGGAGCATGTACCGCATCTTTAAGATACCCAGAGCTCAACCAAATCGTGACCCATTGTGTCCATCCCACAGCCCACGAATTTTGCTCATTTCTTTCGTTTGCTGGTCTTCTTTATTGCTGTGTTCGGGCGATTGCATAATAAGGTTAGAGCAAAGTTGCTTAACGTCGAAATCATTTATGATGTTCAGTATATTTTTTTATCAAATAAGCTTTAAATTTTGCAAAAGCATGAAAATGAACGGAGACATGATCACAATTTTAATTCTTTCAATTAAAGCAATTTTTATTTAAAAGTTTTAATAATTGTTTGGTTAAATTCTAAACCCATATTCTAAACTAGTCACTGAGATTTCAAATCTTGTTTTAAATCTTTCATTAACATTAACTTAATTAAACCCAATCAGAGCATTGCATTTAATTCATTGAAGAACTCAAGACTTATTTAAAAATACTTAAACATTGCTTTTAAGACATGCTATGCGTCTGTTTTCTCTTATTTTCCGAATCCAGACATCAATTTTAAACAATATATCAGTCACTTATATTCGATTTCATACTAGAATTTATATAAAAAAGATATTTTTGCTTCAATTTTGAGTATAACTGTAAAAAGAAAATTTGTTGCAAACAATAGTTACCGGCGTTGAGTACAGAAGCAGTTGAAAGTTTTGTTAGAAATGGAAAAACATAGAAAATAAGTTGATATGATGGAGATCCGCATACTTTTGCAAAGTGCATGACTGCATGCAAACATATCATTTTGAACAAAAGAGCATCTCTTTCTCTCTCTCTCTCTCTCATATTGTTATGTTATATGTGAGCCGACGCACACCTTTCATGAGATCACGATTATCTCTTAAGGTTTATATTTAAACTATAAGTCTATTTTGCCATTAAATATCATGTTCTCAATGATAATTGCAAACCAAAAACATTCGGTGCGCGCCGAAAACAGATAACTAACTTATATATAACTTATATTCAAATAATGATTGTCCGCATTTTGCTTTAAATATAATACAGGTATAAAATACTGTGCAATAAACTATACTATAATATAAAAGATTTTGAGTGAAATAGACTTACTTTTTGTTAAAGTTAAGTTACTGTATATGCCATTCCATTGTATGTAAAATTGCATTACATTGTAATACACAGTAATAGGTTTGTGTCTTGTAAGCAACTAATATGCCTGTAGGCTATTATGTCAAGTTTGTAATTAGAAAATGGGATGTAACCAAACCATAGCGCTATTGATGGGTGAAAGTGGATGGTTGGGTGTCTTTTATGGCTAGACTTGAATTTGATGCCACTGTCAATTTGAACTTTACTATATGTTCACTGAATATGCGTTAATTTCAATTGGTTTGAACTAATTTCAAACGGCATAAAATCAATTTTTGTTAAGTTGGAGATGAAATAGAATTTTTATTCTAAGAATTGCTGCCAATTATTATTCTTATCGGACAATCGCGTAAAGAAATAAATGGGTGACACAATTCCTATATTTATTTTATTCAATATATCACTTTTATAATAATAATTATTTATTTTATTAGATCTTTTATGATAAGACTTTTGAGCAATTTTTTTATTCATTTTTCATGAAATTACTTTATTTCAAAACATTATGTTCTCAAAGTATTTTATTTTACTAAACGATTACTTTTATTTATACCGGCATTTGAATGAAAAAACTGATTTGCATTTTATTACTTATTCATTATTATGTAAGTTAACCTCTGAATCGATCATTTACTTGCTCTTAATTAAATGAATTGATCAAATCTATAAACAAAAGCTTTAAAATGTTGTTTCAATGTTATGTTTTTAAAGATAATTTGAAACATTTGAAAATAATTTTGTTAATGCATTTGAGTGGAAATGCAATTATAAGTTAAGGCCAAATGGTTTGACCCCTAATAACCCTCACTCGAGCAGCAGTTTATATTTCTAGAGTGACACAAATTTGAAGTTTGCTTTAACGGAACCGCCTATTACAGTGCGTTACAGGAGAACAAGTGTTTAAAAAAGTGGTAGAGATATAGACAATTGCAAAATTAGAGAAGTAACAAATAAATGGTAAACTTAACCTTTTGTTTTTTAAGGCACATAATGACAGACAATTTGAACGTCTGCCTGCTTTGAAACTCGTTCTAATGAAAAGACTGCTCAAACGATTTGAATTTTTATCTGTTTATGTTCTAAGGCTAGAGAGAAGTTAAGAGAACTAAAGAGAAGTAAGTGGTGCAGAATTTACAAAATTCGTATCATTAAACTGGTAATCCATTTATTTTTCTTGACTTGTTCACAATGACACACCTTATTCGAGAGAAGAACTGAATTTCTTATTCTTTTTTATTTTGAAAAATAGAAACGTTTTTGAAATATTTGACTTTGCATTTCCCACGCTCTACACTATGCAATTGTCTTTAATTAGCTGTTAGACTATAAGGAAGGCTGAGAGAGATAGTATTGCGATTAAATTATAATAAGCCTTAGTTATGTTAAGGGCCCGAAGCATTCATAAACAGTACTGTTCAGCTTTGATTTAACGTTCAAGTTATGGCATATAATATACCACAATCTTAAGGGGTGTATCATTTCAAGTAAATCCACTGCAGCCACTTTGCACCTGATGGCTTCGAGCTATGCCAACGGCCTCTTATTCTAATTTTCTTCTTTATTTACAGGCAATATCTCTCTTCTCAGTCCTCCCACGCTTTCCCATCCGATAATCAATGAGAAAGCAAATCAGAAATATGTCTGTTTTACGTTAAGGTCACTAAAGCTCACGGGAAAAATGCAAAGTCAATCCCAACCCAATTGTTTCGTAACTTTTTACTATTATGTAAATTACGAGATTTTAATTCATTGTTTTTTATTATTATTATAAAAATTTTAATTTATGCCCCAAAAGGATTAATTCAAAGATAATTATGAGTCCATAGAATTTATCGTTTTTCCTGTTTAAACATTTTCTTAAATTATCTGAAAATTAAATCTTTTCCTGTGAACCAAAATGTTTGTAATTTACACATCGTTTTTGCCTCATTTATATTTTTTTTAATCTGATTATTTTTCTGTCAGTACTTTATTTCTTCATTTGTTTAAAAGTTAGAATTAATTTTTAGAGAATTTTTTAATATAATGTATTTTTATTTCATAAGAATTACATAAACAGTTATATTTAGAATATGATTAAATGAGTTCAATGTTTATTACAATCAATACTGAACTCCATTTACTGAACATCCAATCATTTGAATGCCAATAATTTTTAGTATTTAACTGTTTTTATTCTACGCTTTTTGAATAAATTTCGCATTAAATTATTCTTTCAATTATATATTAATAATTTCCTTGTAATGCTAGAAATGATTAGTAGTAAAAAATAAAATTTAAATTTCGACCGAACATTAATTTTTATTTTTTGAATCTATTTCCCAAATTAAATAGCCTTTAGGCCATTGATATGAAAATAGTGGTCCGCGAGTTTGACTGACTTGAATATATCATACGGTATCTTCGATGCGAACCAGGATCTTAGAAAGTGACCCCAAGACCCGTTCACTTTAGCTTCAAAGGAATAAATGATAAATGCCTTCAGGCTCTTATTCTGAAAGCAAAATTCGGATTTAGGAATACCTCTTATCCACTTTTATATTGACTACTATTATATGTCTTTATTTATCATTATTTCATTATTATTATGAAATGAATCATTTTTCAAGAAGAAGAATATATATACATAAATATGTTTTATAATTGAAAATAAGTTTAATTGTTTCATTTTATTCCATTCAATGCAGTGTTCTTTCAATATAAAAATTATCTAAAAGTTGCTTAACCTTCACTTTTTTCTTTAACTCTTAACAAATTAGAGTCAAAGGAAAGTTTTCAAATTTGTTTATAAGTTTGTTATAAGTTTATTCTTAGAATTCATTTTAAATAGTTTCAAACTTATCTATACTGAAAAATTTTAAATTTATATAACAAGTTGTTTTCTACGACACAACCATTCAGTTTTTGTTGCTCTAAAAATTCTAATTGTTTTTCATTTGACTTCTGTTTTTTACTATCAATTTTTGCTTCGCTTAAAAAATTTCTTACTTTTTTATTTAAAGATAACAATAATATTTGATAATTATTTTAACATATTATAAATTATATTTCTTTTATGATATAATAAAATTTTTTATAATTTATATGCATTTAAAGCATGAATTTTTGTTGATTATGCAAAACTAGCATTTTTTGAGACATTTTTATAATTAAAACTATATTATTATGAATTTTAATGAAGAGATAAGTAAAACCTTTTTATAATGTGTTGCATAAGTATTTATTTATCTAACACTTAATGTTTGCTACTTTTTACGCCCGATTATGCAGTAAGATAAACAATCTAAACAATAACATAAATTTTCTCATGACTTTATTGTTTTGTTAAAGGCGGTCGGATCTGTTGCTTTTCACCCTGTATAGAACAAGTCCAGAAGACATGCCTCGCTTTGAGAGAAAATCTCTTTTACGATATCGATACCTACGAATGCGTTTTAAAGCCTTATGAAGTCAAACAGATATCAATGCCTGTCTATAACTTTGTCTCATCAAAAAAGGTGATCTATTTCTTGATCCATTTGAACATTCGTTAACTTATTTAATAGATATTTGTTTTTTATTTGTTTAGAATTATAATCGAGAACAAGATGTCGATGAATCTGTGTTTAGTACTAATTCTGACGATCAGTTGTCAAAAAAGCTTAAAACAGAAAGTGATTCAAATAAAGTTGAGAGCACTTCAAAAGATGAGACCACTGTTGAGGATATAAACAAAGATTACATAACCTCGTATTCCGTGAGTCAAACTGCTGGGCACACAGGCTTTCTTACACTTGCGGTTAAATATGAATAGGTTCTCACGTCATAGAAAAATATGATGCCTATAACGCCTCAATTTGCCCAATAATAAACACTTCATAATTATTTTTAAAATTTAATTTCTCTCTCAACTTAAACATAAATTTGTCTTCAATCGAATTACTTTATCCAAACGTGTATTAAATTTATACTGAATTTTATTTTGAATAAAAAATGAAATAAAACAATATTTATAAGAAAAAAGTAAACTATTGTTGTATTGATTCTATTTTGTAGATTTGCTTGTATTAGAGTTTAAATAATACTAATATTTCTTTACTTTGACTGTTAGAAAAAATTTCTTCAATGAAGCAATAGTTGACTGTATGCGTACTTTTGTTTAAAAATTTGGAGTTAACTCTATCTGTATGACAACCCTATAATTTTATTGCATTAAAATGTGTATTGCAATGAACGGAAAGTTAACTGCATTCAAACTAATAGTTCACAAGAAATAAAATTCGTCAAAAATTGACATTTTTTCCGGAAGTTTAGGGCACAGGCATGAATGCCATGCCTACCTCGGACCCTAAACACTCATTGCGTTTAATAATAAAAATAAGAATAATTTTTTATAATAATGTTCCCATTTTTTATTGTATTATTAAAATAATTTACATGAATGGCACAAATAGAACATATTATGTGTAAAAATCGTAAAATATAAAGCAATACAAGTAAAAAAGCTATTTTGAAAATATCACATCGTTTTTGGAGTTCTTTTGTATATCAAATTACATAATGACAGCGAAAAATAGTAGCGCTTAAAGTCTTTCATGAACTTTCCTCAAAACCTTTAAAATGAATGGAAAGAGAAAAAGAAACACTTTTTGACACCTTCTCTAACAACATAATGGCCTCACTATTGGGCCAAATAGTCTAAAATAGAAACTGAAGGAATGCCGCCAAAAAACATTATGCAATTTGTAAAATTCAGGTATTGTTAGATTTGGTTTCCTCTTATCAAAACATGAAAAGGGAATACATGTCTAATACGCTAAGAGTACAGTACAATATGAATGCATTGAAGCTGAAAACTTTTCGGCACTTTTATTTGCTTTACTTTTCTCTATATATTCTTAATCATGTTTCAAAAGCTGGATCATAAAGATTTGGATATAACGGAGAGCACAATATGGTCTTAGAAGAGATCCGGGAACTGAAGTCACTTATAATAATAATAATGAAAAAAATGTAGTGAATAATAATAATATGATAGCATTTCTTTAGTAAATTTGATGCATTCTTCATACTTGACATCATTGATCGAGTTCATTGGCACTGATGACCGTCAATATATATAATACTAGCATAGGTTGGAAGAGTCTCTCACAGTCTCTCATGTCTGTTCATAATAAGGTACTCCAAACATATTTAATAAGTTAAGCTTATATTATATTATAATAGCTGATAATAATGTGTTGGCACAGTTAACAGTCAACCGATATAGAAGAGCCTTCAGTTAATACACTAACTATTTTACGACAGTGCGAACTGCCTTAAGCTTATAAAGATTAGCGAATAATAGGGAAAATTTGAGAAAATTAAGTTTTGCAAAATAAGTTTTACGCTCAAAATAGAGGTCTTATAGTACGATAGCTTTTATGTGAACCAATAATTTTGATAAATTAAACTGAAATATTGTCTACAAAATAATTATAACCCATAATATTTATATTCTATGTCAAAAAATGGATTTGATAGCAAAATATATCTCACGGCAATGTGCCGTACCTTCCATTCTGGTCCTTCTCACGAACCAACAATTCTATGTAATAACTATTTGATTCTTTTATTCTTCATTCGAGACCAGTTGAGTTTCACTAAATTGAAAAAATTTGAAAAATTTATTCCCATTAGTTTAGAAAAACTAAAAAATAAATTAAAGCTTAAATTTAAATGAAATCCATTACTCATAAGGAGTATCACAGTATTCCCTTTTTTATGTTTGGTTCCGCTCAGAGCCAAAAATTGCCTTTTTTCAGGTAAGTTAATGTACATTATTGTGTTCTATTGATGAGCCGACTCACCAAATCGCAAACCACAAGTTAATTACATTCTTCACGCATGCAAACTATAACTAACCTCAAACACAAAGCTAACTTGTAATTCAATGGGTATTTACAGTACTGTTATCCACAGTATAATGTGTTTTTCATTGAGACAAACATTTTACTTATAAAAATAACACTGGTATAAAGCTTTGAGTTATTGATATACCTCTACTATTGCATCCGCAAATTAAATATTGAGACAAACATTAGGTAACAATAAATAAGTGTGAGAGCTCTTAATTAATGGGCTGTACATATGTTTGATAGCTAATCAACTTTAAATAGTAATAAAAATGTTTGTCAATTAAAGGCAGTTAAGAGAGTATTTGACTAACAAAGTAAAGGAAAGATAAAGAGCGAGTTTGTTCGTATAAATTAGTTACATAAGTGCGTATGTTTGCAAACAAATTGCAAAACTAAATTGAGGCTATGATAGTAGGCTATGATAGTGAGGCTCAGATAGTGATAAATTGATGTTATACTAGAAGATACTGTAAGACTGCTCCGAGCATTAATAATATGAGTAAAACTATAGAGAACAGCGTCAAAGTAATGTATATACAGGTACTGTAATGTATATACAGGTACTGTAAGGAATATATATCTACTGGTAGTATATGTTAGACGGACGCATACCGATCAAGCAGAGTCCTGGGCGGTCGCTCGAGCAGTTCTCTCTCCTTTTGGAAGAGAGCTACTAATACCGCCATAGCCTCCGGCTCTTCCCACGCCACAAGAGGATGAACTGAGTTCTACCGATGATGCAGTTGCTATCGATGCCGGTGAAGAGTTCTGTGATGGAATGTCTGTAGTGGTAACGGCTTGTGGTTGCAGACCGGCTGCAGTTGCGGGCTCATGACCACTGCCTTGTGATGCACTGACTAGATGTGGGGCTGAATCGCTATCTGGCATTTGATCGTTTTCTGAACTCATTTTACTATTTCGTAATTCACTATAATATTGTTGCTGTAAATGCAAAGGGTTTGAGTCTATTCCTAATGATGAAGCTATAGATAATTGGCTCATCGAAGGGTTGTCTCCATTGTAACCCCAAATGACATTAGGGAAAGCGAATCTTCGGTCTAATGGTTCTAAATCTTTTTCTACCTGATGATGAACTATGTGTGACGGCCGCGATGTTGAGAGATCAGTATAAATCGGAGATGAGTTCCAATTGTTTTTTAATGTATGATAAATTTGCTGACAATTAGAGTTTGAATTACTGGCGTTATTACCAATAATATTATTGTTAACACTGTTATTGTGTGTAATATTATTGCCGAGAAATATAACGCTTTCTTTCTTATTTGGCTTTTCGAAGGCTGAAGGAGGCGATTGAGATGTCATACTTCCATAATCAGAAGTATTCGATATTATAGATTCAGGTGATCTCACTTTGTCAAGATCTCTATCTGGCAAATCATGGTATTGGTATTGGTATGACATCATATTTGTCGGATATTTTAAATAAGCAGGAGATGAAAATGTTATGATATTCGAGACCTCTTCTGTATTGGTCGGAGTGAGGGATTGCTCTAAATTGCTGTCTGACTCGTCTAGTAATGACATTTTGCTTTGATTGCGAAAATGGTGACCAATTTGTGCGTGATATGGCACTGATGTGAGGACTTGAGGACCGCTATAATAACTGGGCATAACAGAGCCCAACTCAGTCACAGTAGTCATTGAAGTAGCGGTAAAGCCTCCCGCGCCAAACACAGAAGTCGGATATGCGAATGTGGACGCTCTCGGGTGGTGGTATGTCGAGGAAGGTGGTGGCGGCAGATTATGATGACCCATGTTTGGTCGCTTACTCGGGGGCTCAGGAGATTCAGATCCTTCCTGTTGTTCAGTTTGTTGAGTCAATTGGGGTGAAAGCGCTCGCTTTAGACCTGCTATTGATTGCTGTTTTATTGATTCTGTCTCTGTAACGCTTTGTGCGGACGCATTGACAGCTGCAACGATACTCGGATAAGGTAAAGATCCCGCTTGTGGTGAATACTGTAATACAGCTTGAGGGTGATGGGGATGATGGGGGTGACGGTGTCCTGGCGTGCCGTTTAAGGGAGTTATTGCTGAATGAATATGATAGGGAACTGAATGCAATGGCACTGTTGCTGCTTCTGTACCACCGGCTGAGGCCACAGCAGCGGCAGCAGCAGCAGCATGGTGATAAGCGTGACTCATGACCGCCGGTGCCGCTGTTGGATAATATGTCGGCAAACGTGTGGTGTGTGCCTCATAAGCCAATCCATAATGCATTTTAGAGTGAAGTGAATAGAACTGATACAACCAACTGTTCGCTCGCATAACAATGGCCTCCTTTTCGCTGTTTTATAAGATAAACAAATATACACTTTAGAAATGAAAATTGACATTTCTATTGATAGAGCGATTCAAAGAATAACTAATCAACTATATAGCGAACAGACCTTAACACTTGATTAGTGCAAACAATAACGGGCTGCTGAGAGCTGTCATTGCTGTCTTTAACTTGTAAGACAACGTGAACCCATATCCAATTGCTATCATTAGTCTGTAATCGTATTAACAGAATACAAGAGCGTTCTTGTTCTGATTGTGTAACTGAAACAAAAATTATATTGTAATATCAGATTTGGCGCCACAATAATTTTAGTGTCTCTCTTACTTAATCTATGTTTGGACTGTACTTCTCTAAGATGTTCCCAATGAACAAAGTCATACCAGGACAGGCCCTGAACGCTTGACTTGTTGTATCCCAAATGAAATTCTCCACTATTTTACAAATAAAAGGAGTGTTTTCTAAATTTTTGGTAATATTCAGTTATATTTTTTAAATTGCAATGAATTTTGAGTTATGTTCACTCCCACTAAGAGTTATTTCATGTTTCGAACAATGCTAACCAATGTAACTGCCACTAAGTCTAAGCTATTCTATGCTAAGTTCGAAATCTATGTAATAGACTCAGTAATAATATTATGAGTAGAGTATAATTGTCGAAAAATAGATGCTTTACAATAGAATGTTTTGTTGTGTTGATGTCGAACACGATGTAGTAATGCCTTTCTCTTTCCTAAATTGACGGTTTGCTATATTGTAAATTTCTGTCTCAAAACCCTCCTCATGACCCCAACTCTGATCTTAAGTCATGCACTGACTTATCCTCCATGGAATAGATATTGCAATCACATTAACCACAAAATAAAAACCACAACAACAAGAACGCCAACATTTCAGATAAGAAATTGTGTTCATAAGCCTATCCAACACCCATTAGGTCAGGTGTCACAAGAGGTGAAAGAGGGTGTGGAATGAGTATATGATGAGTGAATGCAAGTTAATGCCAAAACCAAAAAAGTTATTTAAGTTTCTCTACAATAGCAAAGAGCATAAACAACATCCATATCTCACCGGCCGATAGCTATTTATTAAGAAATATCATAAACATTGATGAGCAGAGTCACGACATTTCATATAGATTTAGTTTACGCCAAAAAACCATTTAAACACTAGACTGAACTATCCCTGACCTTAAAGAATACACCGAAGGACAGACATCTGCCTTAATAAAGTCTATAGTTTTTTATGTTACTTATATATAACTCGTAGAGTTAGTTAACGAGTAAACAATTATCAATTGCAGTGCGTCATATTCTAGTACAGGTATAGGTATAGTAAGATTCTATTATGCGCTAATTTTTATATTTTCATGATAAATAGTCTTATAATTCAAATCATAAAGAATAAAAAATACACTAAAAGTCATTTATTTATAAGTATGATAAAAAAACTGACATTGATTTTATGTTTATGGTACCGTTAAAGTATGAAATCCGTTATTTTATAAAATAACTAGTTATTCTATAGAATAACTAAAATTGTCAGTTAAAGTATAAAATAATTTATATTCTATACATTAACTAGTTATTCTATATAATAACTGATACTTTCTCGTTAAAGTGTGAAACAAAATAAAAGCATTAAACGCTTTAACTAGATATTTCATAGAATCAGAGTAAAAATAAGGTATACCCGTGAGAGAGTACACCGACACCAAAGAAAGTTAACCCACACCAAAGAAAGTTGTTC
>JAUJYT010000834.1:0-14794 GCA_033996565.1 Nanhermannia nana
TCATAATCGGAAACGACAACAATTGTGGTGTAAATCCATTAGAAATAACTTTCAATGAAAATATTTTTAGTGATAAGCAGTTGAATGAGATCTATATTGGATCGCATTTACAATCAGTTGTTTTGTCTCAAACCAGTCCTAATGTTTATGATGTGCTATCGTTTGAAAAAGTTTGTCGAAATGGAACACAAATTGATGATTATTCGGATGACTTTGATTTCAAAAATCGTTTTCTCTCTCGATTTCCGCAAAAAATTCTGGATTTATATAATGGTATGCAGTCTTACAATGTCTTAAATTGAAAATACTATATATATAATAATTATTTATTTGATTAAATTATTTTTTATTAAAGATCGAAAAGCTTTGAAATATAGTTTTGCTTTAAGTCTGGCCTTTGTTTTTGCCGATAATATATGCGAATCCGGATCTTATTTCAGACTAAAATTAGGTCTTTTACTATCACTTCTATCGCTCGACGAATATCCAAAAGTTTGTAAAATTATTATTTTATTCTTTTTTTATCAAAATCTCTTTAAATTCAAACACATTTTTAGAATAAATTTTTGAAATTAATTAAATAGAGGAATAATTCATCAGTTTTGGTGATATGTGAGGACACACTTATGATAAGCCGACTGTTCGAGTGGTCGACAATATTCTGCCAAAACAGATATCTTCACAGCTCTCCTATAATGCCAATGACTGGTGTGTCTCGAAAGCAATCAGCCCTCGAATGGATTGACGGCGGATCTCTTCAATTGGCAGCCGATGGCATATGTGTGATAACGAGTGCGTGTGATCTCAACCAATTGCCACAAAAAGAGAAGAGTTCACTGTTTCACGCGTTAGAGACTAATGAAGTGATTGCAAAACAAAGTCAACCCTCAAAGCGAAACAACAATCAAATAGAACTAAAGTCTACAGTTTGGGCTACAATTGAAATGAATGACAATCCCAACAGAACTAAGAGTCAAACAATTCTATGGAATGAAGTGTTCGGAATGGTTTACGTGATTGCCGACCAATTGGAGACCCATTCGTTACAAGATTTGTCTGACACCACTTTAACACGTGATGTCTGGCAAAACACTTTGGATCTATTGAACGAATTAAGACCTGTCATGACATCAGAGGCAGAAACACTTCTGCAAAGCTATTACGTCTGCATTCGTTGTGTTCGAGGCTCAAAATGCAATCGGCTTTCAATGGAAACATTGGTTTCATTATCGAAATCATTCGCTAAACTCTCGATTCGAAGAGTGGTCACCAGATATGACGCTTTAATGGCCATTCACTTATATGAAGAAAGTCTTACCGCAAGATTTCCCGAATCGGATACACCTCTGAATGTTGTGCCGATCTTTCACATTAACAAAGAAGACCTCAATTGGGCCATCGGTCCAAAAGTAAGTCATGTTTTAATAGTTTTCTAAATTTTAATCTTTTTCTATTTGTTTAACAGTGGGATCAATATATGCTTCAATTCGAAGACACTTTATTACAGTTTCTCAGAAAATACGATAATCACTTCTCAACAAAAAATGTAAACAATTTGTGTCCAGAAGAATAGATTTCTTTCCAATTCATTTAAATGTTTGTAAATTTATAAACTTTGTATCAATTTATTTATAATTAAATACAAAGAGAACACATTATTTAAACAAATGATTACTAAATAATTTGGATTATTAGTCAATTTTGAATTTTATAACTTACCCGTTAGTGCAAAGTCAGAATTTGTAATTTTGTCTTTATTTGTATTTATACTATACCTGCACAGAGGTACTGACCTTCGGTGGGGAGAGGACTTCATTCCTAGATTTCTTGAAAAGTTGGGGTCAAAACTTCTATTTTAATGATAATTTTTTCCTCGAGAGGTGTTTTTACACAAAAATTTTGATTCATAATAGATTTTGATGTATTAAGGATTAAACTAATTAAATAACTTTTAAAGAAATTTTAATTTCAATCAAAGGGGATAACAAAGTATGCTTTGACTCAACTTTTGGGTTTAACACCTATGCCTGAAGCAGATAAGAGTAACTGTTGTATTAATAGTTGTTATACTGTATGACTCGTTAAATAAATGGTTTAAATGTAAACCTATTTCTATAAAAGCAAAGCATTAATGTGATCCTTAAATAATAATAAATAATAATAATAATTACAATTTGTAATATACAACCGCTTATGCAGTACTAATACTTCAGCATTTGTTGATTTGTTGGCGCTTTTATTCTATTTGAAAAGTTTATAAAAATGGTTGTAATGGTTGCGCATGTCTTACAGGTCTTACAGATCTTACTTGTGTTTTGTGAGTAATCCTCAAACGATATCAAAACAATTGATAAAAAATAAATATAATTATAATTTAAATAATTAACTGTTCAACAAAATGCCAAAAGTTGTGTCGCGAAGTATTGCGTGCAGTGATTGCAAAGACGAAGAGGAGTATAATGAAGACAAGGCTTTGAACGTTTATTATTGTATTTGTGGTCAAATGTCTCTAATCCTCGACTGCATGACAGACAAACTGCCGCTCAGGAAGAGAGACAGTTCTCGAGTGATTGATGGCTCCAAACATGTCTTTAAACTCAGTTATGATAAAGACGACGAAGAAGTGGTTTATTTGCGAAGACCTGAAGGCATTGAAAGACAATTGAGGAAAAAGTGCAAAAAATGTGGTTTAAGACTATTTTATCAAAAGGACAGCAAAAGTAATGTATATTTCATAATAAACGGATCACTCGTTTCAAAAACTAACGACTATTTGACACAAATGCCGACCATTTCTGAAACCAGAAAAGTAATGATCACTAAAAGAACTAAAGATATGGGAAAATTCAGTTCAGTCACAGTTTCCACTGTTGATGAAGAGGAGGAAGAGATTGAGGCGCGAGAAGTGGCCGACAGTTATGCAGAAAATGCCAGAATTATTGAAAAACAATTGGAAAGGAAAGGAATGATGAAAAGGATTAAAACCGATTCCAATGAAGACATTGTCTTCAAATCAAAACCTAAGGGAACTCTTATTGACCACAAATAACTCAATTAATAATATTTTCTATTAAAATAATTTTATTAATTTATAGTTTATTTGCACTTAAATGCATTGTAAATAAAAGCCGTTTTTCATAACAATTACTTTAACCCAAAAACTAAAATCTTCATTGAATTGAATTGTTAGCAAATAAGATATGTTTAATGCCAACAAATAATTAAATTCCTAAACAAATATTACGAGATCTTTAGACTTCGCTCTTCTGAACGCATCCAATATTCTGTCATAAACTTTATTCGCGGGCTTTGACGCGTCGACAGCCGTATGAATGCCTTTTCTTTGATAGTATTCGACTAAAGGAGAGGTTTGTTTATGATATGCTTCTAATCGTGTTCGAAGAGCTTCGGGATTGTCATCCGATCTGCGCTTTAAAGGCTCACCAGTTATCTGAAACAATTACAGGTAATTATTATAAATAAATATAATATATAATGAAGTGCTTTCATGTCATACGTCATCAGTCATTGGCTTTTTTGGCGGATAAAACTCTTCGTGATATGTCCTCCCACTGGACTCGTGCAGAAGTCGACCACAAATGCGTTTAACGAGTATCTCATCGTCAATATTGAACTCAATGACAGCATTCAGTTGTGTTTTACGGCTTTCAAGCAATTGGTCGAGCTTTGGGTCCATTATATAAACAAATTATTTTTAATTTAATAAATAAAAAGATTAAATAAATTAATAAATTAACTGCAAAAGTAACAAAAATGATCAAAATATTGGATTAATCCCTAAAACAATGAATAAAAGAGTCGTAAGAAAAGAATCTTTGACGCAAACCTTCACCGCCTGACCGATAGTTCGCGGAAATCCGTCCAAAAGGAAACCATTCGCGCACTCAGTCTTATCGAGATTGCGATCAATTAGGGCCACAACAAGGCTGTCGTCTACGAGTTTGCCCGACTTCATGACCTGATCCACTTTTAATCCCAAATCACTTTTTGAACTGATTTCAGCCCTCAATAAGTCTCCGGTCGCTAATTGACAAACACCGAAGTCTTTCTTCACATTCTGAGCCTGTGTTCCCTTTCCAGCCCCGGGCGGACCGATAAATATGGCATTAATACCAGTTTGTTGTCTCTGATAAGACTCAGATGCTCTCCAAGACTGCAATGAGTCCAATGACTCCTTCACTTGCGTCGCAACCATTCTCGCACTTATAGCACTTCAATTGACTTCAATTACAATCTATTTATTAATTAAAAGCGATATATTTTACAAATTATAATTATTTTTGTGTTAACATTTAGTAAACAATTGATAATAGTTTGCAAATTGCAATACTCTATGAGCGACACTCTGTGTCTCTTCACTCAACTCTCAGATAAACTTTAAAAACTTTTTTAAATTCAAACTTAAGGCTTAAAACATTGAAATGATTTTAAAACCACTTCAAATAAAATACGACAAAATTTTGGTTAATATTTAATAAAAAATTAAGTTCTTATAACGCTGATAACGAGATTAAGAAATATCGAAATAAAATGTGTTCATTAGATTCATAACAATTAAATGCTTTACAAAGTATTTTAGAAAAATGCAAAATAAAAATAAGTGTCACCTTTCAGACAATAGAATGGTGTCATTCAGTTCTAATTGAATTCTTTTTACTTTAATTACTTTAATATAACCTAATATTTCGAAAATAAAATAATGAGATATTAAGGGCTTTTAAATGCGATCTATTCGTCATCAGTTTCTTCATCAGTTTCTTCATCGCTTTCATAACTAACTTGATTCCAATCGAATTCCATAAACGGACCGTTGAATATAATATGAATTTTCATTTTTTCGGTATAAGTCAAGTCAGGCAACAGTTTTGGAGAAAACAAGAAATATTGCGATGAATTACGACTAGAAGTCTCAGAAATGAGATCAAAAACACTTCTTTCATTGTTCTCATCCATTCCCTTAATTAGAATTAAATTAATAAATAATTCAATTATATATATATTAATCGATTACTTGATTGATTTCATCGACACATCTGAATGGCACGTGAGTCAGCTCTTGCAGTGCTATCATATATATCATTGTAGAAACACTGCGTTCACCTCCGCTTTGATGAAAAGAAGTCAACTCTTTTAGTTGTTCTGTTTGACGGAATTTCACTTTAATAGAGATCCCGTACTCATCGAATGCATCCTAAAAAACATGAGACAAATGAGTAAATCTGAAGAATGATTGACTTATTTTAATAAAGTAACAAATCATTAGAGACCACATCATTTCCTTTATATAGCGATACTTCTCCCGCACAATTCAATCGCGCCATAAATGAACCAAAATTTGAATTAATTTTTTCGATCAATTCTTCCAATGATGGAAGCCATTGATTCTTCACAGTCTCCAGTTTTGTTTGCTTTTCTTTGAGTTCCGTTTGCTTCCTTTGAAGATCTTTTTGTCGCCTTTCGATATCTTTTTTACGTTTATTATAGGAATCTTTGACCGATTCGTCCACATCTAAAATACTATTCATTCTGAGTCTCAAAGTTCCGATTATATTATCGATTTCTTCTAAACTGTTAGGCATTGAATCAAACTTTTCTCTAATTTCAGGCGAGCATTCATTTACATCAAAATTGGACTCAACTTTTGCTTTGTTTCGCAATTCTTTTGCTTCACTTTTCAATTGATTCAAAGATTCCTCGAGTCTTTTGACTTCTGTTTTTAAATCTTGAAATTGAAGGCTAGCGTTCGTCAGTTTTCTCTCAGCGATTTGGAGACGCTTTTTAGCCAAAGTTTCGCACAAAACTGACTTCAATTTTTCGTTATTTCTTTTGACGCAGTCAGCAATACATTGATTTAATTTATGCAAAAAACTTAACTGCTTTTCTTCTAACACTTGGAGCGCGTCATTAGCCTTAACTTTTGCTTCATTTATATCAATGGCTGACTTCTGATTTCGGACTATTTGATCATTTTTATCGCTAATCTTTGTTTCTAACATTTTTCTCTCATTTTTCTTGTTGTCCAATAACTTCTTTTTGTTCTTTAATTCATTTGATTTTTCTGTTAATTGCTTCAACTTTAGCTCATTCTCTTGTAATTGTGACTTAACTTCATTAATAGAGTCATTAATTGAAGAAATTTTACGTTCAGTATCTTTCAAAAGAGTTTCATCAATGACTAGATTTAAGTACTTTGCGTCCGGGAATGTATCACTTCGTACAACAGTTTCTTTATCATATCGCGAAATTGTGATATTATATAAATTCTTTTCGGTATAAATGCGTCTGAAATTACATGAATTGATTAAATCTTCGATTTTAGAGTCAGTGCTATTATTGCCAACTGGTATAGAGTGAAGTTGTGATGTTTTGCAGAGATATGCCATCACTTTATTAGGAGCCGTAAACATATCTTTCACATAAGAATAGAGTCCATAACGAGAAAAGTTTTTAATATCTGATTCAGGATTAAAGTCATCTTCATCTTCATTTGGAGCCAACACTACATTGACTCTTATTTTAAGTTCAGAATTAAGCAAATCAGTGAACAGTTTGAGATCATCGCTATCCTCACAAATGAAAGCCATTAAATCATTTTTAGAGACGGCAGACTCAACATATTTGGCCCAATCAGTCCTTTTCATATTGATTTGAGTCATAATTGGCGGATATATTTTATGCCTGAACTTGTCTTTATTTTTTGAGAGCCATTCGTAAGCCTTTCTTGCATTGAGATTGAGTTCAGACAACTTATCCAAACGACGTTTGAAAATGTCTCCGATTTGCTTCTTAGTCGTCTCCAATTGAATTCTCTCAATATTTAAGTTCTCGTAATTTCCCTTCAATTTCATGTTCGTTTGGTTGAGTTGAGCCAACTCTGAGTTAATGCAATTCAATTCATTAATAACTTGTTTTATCTGTTGCTCAACATTAGTGTCTTCACTGATATTTTCGTATTGGTCTTGAAGTAATGCTAATTCATTTTGTAATTGTTTTAATCTATTTTTGCGTTGATTTTCTTGTTCTACTTTTGCGAAGTAATTGGTCTTAATGTCAGTTATCTTTTCAAAGCATTCCTCAACTTTTGTTTTTGACGGCTCTATCAGTTTAGCGCTAGTCTTAAGATCTTCTAAAGCTTTCCTTTTGTTGGCTTCGATTTTGACAAAAGCCTTTCGCGAATCAGTCACTTCAGTCTTGAGTGGGTCCAGACTTTTGGAAACTTTCTGCAATTCTTCTTTCTTTTTAAGACATTCTTCTTTGGCAGACATATATTCGACTCTTTTGTCTTCGTATTCAATCCACGGCCTTTTCTTCTGCAACCATTTGATTTCGTCTTTAAACTTATCTCTTTCTTGAACTCTTCTGAGCTCTTCTTCAGCTCTGACTTGAAGTTCTGTTTCAGTTGATATTTGATTATTCAAATCAGCGTTACTTTCGTTTATTTTCTTAATATCTTTACTCAATTCAACCAATTCTTTATGGCTGTCAAACATGTCTACATCTCCCGCAGCCTTTTCTGTGCACTCCAGAAGAGTCTTCGGATCCATTTTCACGAATTCGATGACTCGCTCTTGTGGTAGAAATTGACACAAATTGTCGACATTTATATTCAGAGATTTGACGAATTCTCGAATATTAGTTCGATTGCAATCCCTTTCATTCAATTTGTAATTCGAGTTATACTCAACTTTTCCAGTTCGAGATCGAATCGCTTTAATAGTTCTTTGAATCAAATAATTCTTTTCGTTCGGCTTTTCGTTAAATAATTCGATTTCAACGAGAGCTGAATCACAACCGAATCGAATGTATTCTCCTTTTGATCGCAAATCAAATTCAATTAAATAGTATTTAAAGTGAAACCCAATGTAAGCAATCATTACCCAAATGTCCTGACCGTCCAGTAGTGGACGGCTCTCCGCCCAGTCCTATAATAATACCGCAAACGAGCGCCGACTTTCCGGTCCCGTTCGGACCCAAAACCAAATTCAAATTCGGACCCGACTTCAGCTCAACCTTTTTATACGTCCTGACATTTCAATTATTAAATAATTCATTTAAATATTAATTTATATTAATATAAATACTAATTATTTATCAATAAATAAATGAAAACTTACATAAAATCTCTTAATAAGAGTCTAACAAGTGATCCATTTTTAAAGCCATCCATTATTTCATTGCTTTTTTGATTCTCTTCTCATTCAATTGATTTTGAATCAAAAATCTTTAATTATTTAAAATAATTGTATTTTAAATATCGATAATTAACTCAAATTAATAAATATTTACTTTTACTTAATGTCAAAATTTATTTATTATAATGTTTGCAATCATTGAATCAAATAAGTGACTGATATTTGATTCATATATTAAGTCAAATATAAACACATTTCTAATAATTGTGTTTATTAGACATTCACTGAAAGCAAACTTTTTTAATAACTTTAATGCGAGAAAAGCTTTCATTTAAAACATTTTAATCAAAATAATCATTATTTCAAATGATATTTTATATTAATTTTATAAACTTTTAAATTAATTAAAATTCTGACAAATCTTTTTCTAAAACGTAATTAATTTCTATAAAAGTATACAAAAGCGGGAAAAACTTTTATGAGATTTATTAATACAATAGTTTTTCTAAGAATTAGTTGTTATTCTCATTCAATAGTATTTTTTTAAAAGACATAAACTTTATGGCCATCTGTGAGGCATTCATACAGTTGACACTCACTTATAACATAACTGCGCTCAAACTGCAAACCAATAGCAATAGAGACAAAAGCGATCAATTGGTGTCGCACTTAAATTAGTACTGCATTTAATATACTGTGTGTTATACTAATCGTGTTTTGTTTGTGAAGTTTGCGCTCAAATCTATATAAAGTTTATTTTTATTTAAATATCACATCAATTCAAACAATAAATAAATAAATTAAAAATATTTGATTAAAACTTTACAAAATTGTAAAAACATTTATTAAAAACATAAATAATAAACTTTAGTGTTGAATACGTAATAATAAACGCTTTTAAAAGTAATAATTGGTTTGATTTACAAAATATATAAATACTAATAAAGAGAACGATGAAGTGCTTTACGCCACAGATTTCATGGCATAACAGAGACCCCATCCTATCGGTCGACATTCAGAACCGAGTGTTGACCTCAAATGAGTCCCAGACGTGGTACAGATTGGCCACAAGTGGTAATGACTCGCATGTCATCGTATGGAAGGCTTCGATTGAGAATCAGATGAGAACTGTTGCTAACAATAAGTCATCCATTGTTTCTCTCGAATGTTTGGCTGATTTGACACGACATCAGAGGTCTGTAAATGTGGTCAGATTTTCGCCTAAACCTGAAGACAACTTTCTGGCCGCTGGTGATGACGACTGCGTTATATATATCTGGAAATTGTCGGAAAACAAGGAAAACAATGGCATTGATATCACAAGTCCTCAAAAGACAACTAATGGTAAAGACTTTTGTGTTAAACATAAAGACAATTCAGATGAAGACGAATGTCAAGTGATTGAAGAGAACGACAGTCAGCCTTTTGTAGCAAAAGCTCATTGGCTTAGAGCTGACGGACAGAATCTGGACACGGAAGTGATCGCCAAAGAAAACTGGACAATACATAAGATACTTCGCGGACACTTACAAGACGTGAGTGATATCTGTTGGAGTCCAGACGGACAGATGATTCTCTCCGGTTCTGTGGATAACATGGCTTTTGTGTGGGACATACATAAGGGGCAGAAACTCATCAAAATAGTGAACGAACACAAGGGCTTTGTTCAGGGCGTCGCTTGGGATCCGGTCAACAAGTATTTGGCCACTCTTTCGGCCGACCGTAATATGAGAATTATTAACTCAATTACCGGCAGAACTGTATATCGTGTCCATAAGACCCGTCTCGAAGAAGGCAAGTCTACCCGACTTTTCTATGACGACACTCTCCGCTCATTTTGTCGAAGACTTGCGTTCACTCCGGGCGGAGAGTTTCTGATCGCGCCGTCCGGTATAATGGAATTGAATGATGACATCGATAGTGAAGATTCAAATAAATATATTAATACCACTTATGTTTTTGAAAGGAAATCATTGAATAAGTAAGGGATAAGTCATGACTGCAGTCATTCATTTTTATGCAATAATTCATTTTTCAAAAGTGTAAGTAATTGTATTACAATTTTAGGCCATCTTTCTATTTGCCATCAAAGAAATATACGATAGCAGTCAGTTGTTGTCCACAGTTATATCAACTTCAAGAAAATCTTGAGAACCATTTCCAGTACGAAATTATTCTTACATTTTGTGCTCTTTTGTGGCTATAATTATAAAAAAATTAATTTTCCTTTGACTTTAGATTTCCGTATAGAATAGTATTCGCAGTCGCGACACAAGACTCTGTATTATTCTATGATTCGCAACAAACGCTTCCCTTCGCACAAGTGTCACAAATACATTATTTAAGATTAACAGACATTTCGTGGTCACCCGACGGACGAATGCTGATCGTGAGCTCAACCGATGGTTTCGCGACTTTTATTACATTTGATGCCAACGAAATCGGTATTCCATACGATGGACCGAAATTCAATTTCGAAGAAATGGAGACCAATTCACCCATTAATAGCACCAAAAATAATCTTAAAGTTAATGTCACTGTTGAGGCCACACCTGAAAGTGATAAACAAATAAAAAAAGTATCGACGCCCGCGATCACCACTTTCTTCAAACCTTCGAACGAATTACCAAATACTGGCTCAGGAAATGATATGACGCCTATCGGGTCTACATCTCCAACAAATTATACCAAAATAATTACTGAACCAAATGTATTGAGTCCAGAGAGTAGTGCTTCTGTGGTATCAAATGTTCCTATAATGACACCTGAAATGCATAAACCGATCAAAAAGGGTTCCATCAGATCATTCTTTTTGCCTAAATCTGAAACACCCAACGCTTGTAATAATATTAAAGATAAAATTGAAGAACCATCTAATGGTAAAAAACGCAAAGAACTTGTTGTCGACTTAACAGAAGACAGTGAAGATACGGAACTATTGAATCAAAGCTCAAAAAGAGCTAATTTTTCTCGCTCTCCACTAAAACACGCAAATCATGTGAATCAAGAAACGGCTGCGCTTTCGAATCTGGTCGGACCTCCTATTTGTAAAGTGAAAGACCATTCTGTTAGAAAATTAGTGGATCAGTTCGAAGAGGTCTCTATGGATGAGTCGTCGCGTCTGAGTCTCGATAATGTCAATGAAAAGAACAATGAAATGAAAGCAAAGTCATTGACAGAGACAGAAACAGAAACTAATGTCGAGACCTCGACCAGTGTCTCATCGCAACCAATTATTAGTTCTCAGCCAAAACAGCCGCGAAGAATACAATTCACTACTTTAGGAAAAAAATAATTGACTTTATATTTGTTTGCATTTTCTTATATAAAAAATGAACTCAATTATCAATGTATGTAATTATCATTTAGAATAAAAGTTAAACAATTTCTTCAATTATATAAAAGGTATAAACAGTACGGTTTATATTATATATAATGTATATTTTTAATAATTTAATCAAATTTAAACGATTACAATATTTACAATAACAAAATAATAACAATTTAAAGTTAATAACCAAATCAATTTACACGCTATACATGTTTTGTGTTTGACTATTAACAAAACTAAATTCAAAAAATTATTAAACAATTAATTAAATTATATAAAATTGAAAAATGAAGAAATATTAAACAAATGTTCATAAATTGGTATTTAGATTGGTTTTAATTGACAACACTATGAATCTAAACTGTAGGTAACATTTATTTGGCTTTTACTATCCATAGGAATATTTGAAGATTTGTCGAATATGTACTGGACTATGATTTCTGTAATAACTTTTGAATATTTGTGTTTAATCTCAAAAGGACTAGAATTAAAATTGCATTCAATCAATTCAATGGTAAATAGCGTTTCTCTTTGAAAATATTTATGAAATACCAGTAATAATACAGGTTTAATGCAGTCGAGAGTCTATCAAATACATATATTTTAAAGCACCAAAAATAAGCATCAACTTCGACCCAATACTTTTTATCACTTCATTGTTTGCATTTATTGGTAGTTTTATTATGAATAGAAACTCGCAATTCATTCACGTCTTTCATTGCCAGTGAAGACATGAATAGCATTTACTATTTGAGTATTATTTTAACCTTTGAGTAACATTAGCCAACGCCACCGCCAAAGCTTGTAAAGCACTGAATGGGTACTGAAAGTCTAAAGTATAGGCATTACCATCAATTCGGCCAAATTGCATAACCTAAACACCAAAAGATTTGATCAATCATTTATTTCAAGTATAAAATTATGTTTATCTCAATCTCTATTATTCTACAAATATATCTTTTGAATTACTATTTCTTGAGTTCAATTATATCATTGCTAACAAAATGAGATCATCAACTGTAGTAATGATCCGCTTTAGTGATCCATTTATTTTACTTGAGCTTTAACTTTGGGTCTAATGATGGATTGAGTATGCGATTAAAGGTTTAGGTCTTCTCTAACTTACGCTATTTATCAGAGCAATAGAATTACTCAAAACTAAAAGTATTTCAAATGAAATCATAAAATCTTTCTAAGTTTGTAAGACAAGTAATACACTAAAGTACTGTATTTTAAGGTTTGTGTAATTAAATAAATAGCTTATAATAAACTGAATGCCTCTGATAGAGAAAAATATTAAGAGGCTCGTAATTCTTAAAATAAGAGACAGACAAATAATGGATTACTGGCTATTACACGAAGATTTTTTTTATAATACTTATTATCTCGAAACTTACGATAGTTTGACGCGGTATTGACTGATTGAAGCATAACTAACTTGTCTCAAAATTAAAGGAACCTTTGCGAACACTAACTCGTAAGTAATCGATTAAAAAAACATTCAGTTCCAAGAACGCGAACGAAATTAAAAATTTGGAAGTGAATCAACACAATTAACTGTCATTTTGCAAAAAGAAAAGTTCAAATTAAGGCTAAAGTTTGTGATAAATCAAAAAAACTTTGATGAAAATATTTTCTGCTTAAAAGTTCCATAAATTAATTCGCTAAAGATATTTGAAAATATTAGTTCATATGTTTCTTAATGTAACTTATTTGTGAGAAATTGTAAACAAATCTTTTAGAGTGAAGCAAATAGGGTCTGCGTCAAAATGCCGATAAAACTTAATCTTAAATAGAATTGTTAAATCTTTTAATTTTAATTAAAGTTGAGTTTTAGATCTTAATTTACACTTATATTTAATAAAGAACCTAACCTAATAATACCTAACCTAAATGAACACAGTTGGAATTATATAATATCGGCATTTTGACGCAGTTGGGATTATGAGCGGCTCCAAAGCAAATACTCTGTAGAGATAGAAAAGTATTATTGAATAAATACCTGTTTTCCCTGATATTCTATTTGAAAGTTTTTGGCTGATTCTTGAGTAACCCTCCCGCCAAAATCTAATTGATAGACTTGACTGACTTCGTTCCAAAGCGGGGCCTTATTGTGTAAAATGAATTCTCGATAAGAAACTGATTGTTTTTTAGGACTGGTCTCAATTTCAGGTTTGATTCTACTGCTGCGTCGCTTTACTTTCAGTTTTTTCCTAAAGTGTTGTTTTTGGAATGACTCTAAGTTTCTAAAATCAGAGCCAGTGTCACACTCTTCGTCTTCACTGGTATTATCATCTTCTGAGCTACAGTCGAGATAATTTAGCCTAAAAAACAAATATAAATATTATATAATTTATAATTTCAACTCAAGTACAGGCAACTAATAAACTCCTAACTTATCAAAATAAACCTTCAGTTTTGTATATTTATCTATTAATTTAATTGTTTTGACCAAATTTTATCTTAATTTTAAACATTTATTTCATTGATATGAGAGAAGTCTCAAAATCAAAACATGCTTTCATTGAAAGAAAAAATGAATTATTTGAAGATAACTAATAGTAAAAAATGGACAAAAACTTATCAGTAATAAGTTTCTGAGTATTCAATAAGTGATATCAGTATTAAAAGTCTTATCAAAAATTATACTTATTTTGATAAGAACGGAGTTTATTTGTTGTCTGTAATTATTTATTAGCACATAATCTCATGCATTTGAGTAAATCACAGAAATATTTACTGAAAGATATTAACTTTATTAACAAATGTTTGCGAATTTTTTTTATAATTTCTCACATCAGGAATAAACTGATGAGGGCATCATTAGTGCACGAGAATAGATTAATTCAAATATTGAACCTAAAATTGGAAATTCAAAAGCTGATTATCTAGATATAAAAGGATTTGAGAATCATTTACTTAGAAAACTAAAATATATTAAAATTAGCAATTTTCAAGAAACATTTTCACCTAACCACACCTAACCTAACATGTTAGCAAGAAACATTTTCTAATTATGAAGATTGCAATGTATTAATCACGAACTTTCTCGTTTTGAGCCAAATCACAATTGGCTTGTTTTCGCTTTTTTAAAGAACAAAGGTGAATCACTTATATATGCAGATTTATATTATATTTTTATGTTATTTGGCAATTTAATAATTGAAGTCTTCACTGCAAGACCCAATCGCATTCAATTTAAGTGAAGTAAACGCAAACAGGATTAAAAATGAAACATTATTCTTTTTTTGAAATTTAAAATACTTATTAATTAGATATCAAAGATTGATTTATATTTATGATATACCTG
>JAUJYT010000835.1:0-14782 GCA_033996565.1 Nanhermannia nana
CTTCATTAACTGGATTTTCTTTAGTATTTTGATTAAAATCAGTTGCACTTGAATTCAATACATTTACAATACTTGTTGCGTAAGTAGATTCGAGTTCATTAGTTGCAAAGCATTGATATATTCCAGAATGTAAGTGAGTGTTGGCTTTGGTTATTGTTAATTTCGAGCCATCATTTCCTTTAATTAAGATTCCATTTCTATGAGATAATTCTGGTTTTATTAGTTCTCCGTTATGTAACCAATTGATCATTGGTTTTGGTTTCCCTTTTGTATTACATTCTAAAACTATTTCTTCCCCTTCAATAGCGTTCCTCTCGTCCAACTGTCCCTTTCTGACAATATGAGGTATTTCTTGTATATCCAATACAGAGTTAGCGCTAATAGCAGATGATGGCGACCCGTTTGATGCACTGCAGACATAAGTTCCTTCATCTCCTCTTCTAATATTAGGCAGTATAAGGTTTCCACCGTCTTGTATATGTCTCCATTTGGGCAGATGTCCATCCAGTTTACTCCATGTAATGTTAGGGGTTGGACTGCCCATTGCTGAACATTCAAATGTTACATTACTGCCCGTCACTGCACTGATATGTGATTTAGGGCTCACTATAAACTTTGGAGAATAGTGTGAATTAACATTTCTGTTTGCATTATGTTGTTGATGGTGGTGATGATGACGAGATTGTTTGACGATTGACAGCTGGATGTAATGGTGTGCGTATATTCTTTCGCCAAGAAAGGGATTATGAACAATACATCTGTAAATCCCAGAGTCAGAGTCGCGCACATTAAATATTTGAAGATCTCCGGATGGCATCAAACGATACCGATCTATAAATAACATATATTTTAAGAATTCTTTCTTATATTAATTCAAAAGGTATTACTGTATAATATTTACCCCTTGTTTTGTCGATTATGGTTGAGTTGAAATCGAATTCAGTGACAGCATTGGGGACACTATGAGGTGGGACACATGGTATCACAGCAGTATTGCCCGCAATGGCCACTAAACTTATATTGTCCTTTATGGCAAATGGCTTAAGCTCTGCTAAAATTAGTTTTGCGGGTTGACTAACAATTGCTCGACTCTTGTGCTTTGCAATACACTGAAAGACTCCGCCTTTAAATGATAGACCCGATAAATGTGTAGATTGAGTCGAATCACTTGATAATAATGAATAATTAGAAGTTTTAGTAACTTTTGGCAGTCTTATGACGAGACTTAAGATAGGCTTATGGCGAGAGATTCGGATTCCATCGAAGGAACTTTCGTAGAGTGGTTGGCCATTATAAAGCCATCTTATATCTGCGTTTGCCGGCGATGCCGCACATTTGAATACAGCCCGTCCACCATCTGCTGCAACAAATACCGAAGTCGGCTCTGTTGTGAACTTGAGGTGTTGGTCGTGATGACGTTTTTCCGCTTCTGTTAAATTTATTAAATATAACAAATAAACTATTAAACAAACTATTAGATGGCATTTCGCCAGTGTTTCACTTTTTAATAGGATATTCATTCTCTAATTTATATTTTCTCAATAATATTTATGAGACACTTGAAGCAAACACTTCTCAGTTATTCATTTTTAACTTATTTGCTGATTTCAAGGTAATCATTATTTACCCCAATAAGCGAAACATTGAAGTCCGTAAACAAATTTGAGAAAAGGAAATATGGAACCCCTTTCTGAAACTAGCGTTAATCCGCATAATGCACGAGTAAAGGCACAAACAAGGCTCTTATTGTCCCATAAGAGTAGTTGCTTTCCCTTTTAGTGGCACTCACACAACAGCAGAGAGAAAGAGAAAGAGGAGGTGAAGAAACCTAAAGCCTCTATGTTGAGGAGCAAACTTGAGATGTTGCCCTTAAGGGAGACGGGATGTATCCTACTTTCAAACGAGAGGGGGTTCAAAAATGATGGGCTCAAGAAGTTTTTGAGCATCGCTTAGAGCGTCCCAATCCACAAGTTCTCAACTGCTTGTCTGCATTAAAGTGTACAACTTATTATCTGAGCTGCCTTTGCAGCCACAACCTAACGCACATGATTAACTACCTGACAACAGCAACACACTAAATAACAAAAAACAGCAACAGAGAAAATAAACCAAATCTCGCTCTCATCTCATTTCCAATGGTGTTATTATCCCTCAGTGAAAACATTGAGTTGATAAATGCATCATATCTGATACCTATAGATTACACAGCTGTACACAGCTTTTGTTAAGACACTTTCTCCCTCCAGACACATGCAAATTAATGAGCGTTTAATGATCTGATTGAAATCATAACTAGTGATTATTTAACATTGTATCTCATCTAATTAAATTCGACATTCTTCTCAAGCACTACAAATATCAAAATAGCAGGTGCCCGAACATGATCAGGTGCCCGAACATGATCTTTGCAGCGCATAATTAAGACAAACCTTATCCTGTGATCAATTGTGGTCATGCCTTTTCATTTTTCCAATTGTTAAGTTCTTTTTAATTGTGGAAAAATTAATTATAAAAGTTCTTATTTTTTAAATAATAAAGACTTATAATAAACTTTAGTTATTAATATCTTGGGAAATAACCTGTTGAATAATTAAAATATCAATATAGTGAAAAAATATTTGATAAAATATTTAATTAAATTATATATCAAAGTCCCTATAGTTTCATGTTATAAAGTCTAGGAAAGTATAGAATGCTCTCACGTATCATATTTTATCATATCTTTTCAATACATTTTATGCCATTATCATAACAAAGTCCGGATGTGTGAGGGGTCGAATCAGACTTTGGAACTTTTCATGTGCTATTAGCGTATTATTCAATAGATGCACTGACTTATGAGAAGACAACTGAAAAATGAACCTATTATTTGAGTTACACACAAATTCTTTGGATAAATATTTTGTGCTGACTTTTCCTTAAATAAATTCAAAGATCACTTGTGAAAAAAATTTAAAAATATTTTATGAATTCCTCTTAACTGTAACCAAAAGCTCAAATAGATTGAATCGCTTTTGGCTAATATATTATATAAATATATGTTGTAATTTATATTCTTATAATAAATTATTAGAAACTAGTTTTAATTTTTTTATGCAATTAAAATTTTCTAATGCTATTCAATATTTCAAATCTTAATTTCACACCTGTTCGACACATTTATGATTCGATGTTACTTTAACTGTGTCCTAACTGAGTCCATCCTATTTTTATGATTTATAACTAGTTTATTAATAGCTTTACTCCTTTTAGTTTATGATTTAACCAATAAATAAATGTTAAGTTACAAAGAATGTTGGTATCTCTCGTCAGATAACTCTTGTTTTTCATTATATTATCTAAAATTCTTATCATATGATAAAAACAAAATCTCATAAATATTTAATGCTTCTCTCTATTTAGTTATATGAGAAGTAATAGATGCCGAGTCTGTTTACAAGCAGACAATTTTATAAATCATGAGTAAAAGATTTTTTTTTTTAATAGAAATGCTTATAAATATTTCGAAACATGCAGACAAAATTCTCTTAGAAGAAAATTAAAAACGAGATGCTCTCAGAATATTAAAATCATAACTTTATTAGTAGTACCCTTTGTGCAGAGAAATAACTAAAGTGCTGTTTCAAAGCAGCCAACTCTGACAGAAGGGAATAGAAAAGCATTAATAAAACTTTTTCTACGTCTGGCAATTTATTTATCGACTAAGGAATGTTATTCTTGAATCTTTTCTAACATAACATACAGTATTACCTCTCATTCAAAATGAATTAATAAATTATGAATTTTAGTTTAAAAAGCATTTATCGATGATTTGGAAAACTGACGAATGCATACCAAAAAAATAATTTGAGAGGTGAAACTTGATTTGTAAAACATCTCACGTCCACCTTTTTTCTGTTGGGTGCTTTGTGACGATTATTTGAGAGAAGCCATGCATAAGAAAATCTACACGCATATTAGGAATCGCATTTGTTTCACGCCTATGTTTCACCACAGGTGCGTTCTCTAAGTACAAACTTATATTATGTTTAAAAAGAAAAAATTTAAGACATATTTCATAGAAATGTTCAATAATATTATTTTTCCTCCACTCCATCAGAATATATAATATTTTCAGGAGTTATGTGTTTGCCTACGCTTACAGGTCTTTGTGGTGCGTAGGATTACATTTAAGTTACACTAAATATATTTTTTACGCTGTTTGCACAGTATTTACAAATTGTTATAACTTCAATCATAAAATTTTATATTATTTGCAGTACAATAATGTTGTAAATTATTTTAAATTTATAAGTTATAGTTTTAAAGGTTAGAAACTATAAATTGGTAATTCCCTGTTGCAATCATTTTAGCTCTTTTAAGGTTAGGGTTAAATCATGTTTAATAAAAGCTTTTAAGAGAAAATGTTTTACTTTAAAAATTAGAAATATTTTAATTTCAATGCAAACAAGTGATTACCAGAGCCTCTATTTTTCGGGATTTGATACTTCAAAATTTCGTGCGTGATTTCGGAGCTAAAATATGAAAATTTCGTGAAGTTTTTCGGAATTAAAATTTAAAAACTTTAGAATTAAAATAATGATTACACGTTTTTAATAGTTATGTAGCCCAAGAAATAGTAAAATCAAATCACATTTACGTGTTTACTTGTTTTTTAGGTTATGTTTTGAGTTTATCTTAAAGCAGACGACGGCAATCCAAAGGCGCTAGCCTTCAGAAAATCACGAAAATCTAGTGTTTTAAAGCTCACTGATTTTCAGAAATTTTCTTATGCAAAATCATCTTATGCACCAAAAAAATTTTGAATGATTTTCCAAAAATATTTTTAATCTTTCAAAGAAAACAATGGAGTGAGAAACGTATCATTTTCAAAGTCAAACTCTTTTAAAATACGTTTTCGCGCGTAAAATTTTTAAACAATCGTTAATTTTTTAATTTTTAGTTTAAATTGCTAAAAACCAACAAAAAAATTGGCTTTTTTTAATATAAGTAGAAGAAAATCAAATAGAAGACCAAAGTATAAAATTCAAATTCCCAAAATTTTAGAGAATTTACGGTAAAATTTCTATTTTTTTCGTAAAATTCGTGAAATTTAGCAACAACCCTTAATTTTCGTGATTTTCGAAAAAAATATAATCTTATTTTACTCCTTATTTCATGACCGGAACTCATTTTACATTTTACGAAAGATTGAAGTAATAGAAAAAATTCGTGATTTTTAAAAATAGAGACTTTGATGATAACACAGACAGGAATTATGAATATTTAAAGATCGAAAACAATTTGAATACTTAGAAATATAAAGTACTAATAATTTAAGTTTGATATTAAGAATAAGTTTTAACTTCAGAACAAACTTCACGTGAAAGTTATAAAACATTAAATAAAGTCTTTATTTTAAGCCTTATTTGAATTTAGATTTTACGATTTGACTCCCGATTTTGTTATCAATAATTTCAAAACTGAGACCGATTTGTTATCTTTTAACCACCGATTTATTAGAAGTGAGTTGATAAACAAGATTCTATTTTATTTTTATGTATGTGAAAGCAAAGTCTTAAATCTTAATCTAAAATTTTAGTGTTGACTGCTTTAACCATAAAATATGTTAAACAAAACCCAGAAAGTTTGGAGCGAACAAATGAGAGGTAAGGGGTAAAAGTTACTTCTGAATAGGTTTAAAAACCAACAAAAACGATGGTTAAGTGGCCTTGAATTTGATTATATTGCTTCTTATTTTGAAGTGTCTTATCATTATCCAATAGTCTTTCTTTCAAAGATTCATTAGATCCAATGTGGCTCTGATGCCGCAATTGAAGATTTGCGTTCTTTTCAAGCCATCAGTGTTAGGCTTAATACTTCTGTCGACACCGCACCCCAATAGTACATTTTTTCTTATATATATCCGTATAAATGAGTGATGCACTCAGTCTCAAAACTAGTTTGAGGGACTCGAGGGATTCACATTATTGCGCATATAAGTTATAACGAGATGCCGATACTTAAAATGCTCGCCAGACTAGCTTATAGTTTAATAGTCATAAAAAGCTAGGCATGCAATTTGTGTTAGGCATCACCGATTTTACGGAATCCAATTTAATTCTATACATTATATTGAATATTAGCTCTAACACAAGTCTAAACCACTCTCTTATTATGTAGTTTTTTTCGCCAAAAGTTTTCTTTTATAAACAATCTTTTGAATATTATCTGATTTATATAAAAGAAGTTATACTTGTACACCATTACATATTTTGTGCACAAATTATTTCTTGTATTGTTGAAGCAATTTTGCTCAACTTTTATTATGGCGATTATCCTATTGCACACATTAAAAAGAATCAAATAAAAAGACTTGAATTACTTTTTTATGCTCAAGAATACCACGAATTCTTGTGATATTCATCCACCACTTATAATGTTCTTGTTGTGATAGAAAACTATTCATTTTTTTAATGTTTTGCAACAATACTGTTTAATGAACTCTAAATCAACAAATATACTGTATTCAATAAAGTGGAAACCAACTTATATTATATATTGTGTTTTCTATTTTAAAGAGATTATTATCTTTGTTAACTATTATTTAATATAGAGAGGTCATGTCTCTCTCCGTTCATTTTATAAGTTACATCTATAAAGTTAAGGTCCATTGAGAGGCACATTTATCTAAAAAGTATAAACATTTTGTAAACACTCATTTAGATTAAAAGAAATTTTATATATACTATAAAATATTTTTTATAACTTTTAAGTTATACCAAAAATAGAAAAAAGCACTTTTATTTAAGATAACCATTTATTGTGTAATTTTTTTGCAATGTGCATAACTTTTTATTGTTTCAAAACTCAAACTTTTTATTAGTTTAAATTTTGAGCACTTGTTTTGTTGAAATCATATTTATTATACAGTATTGATAATTAGAAATATTTTAGTGATCACTTCTAAAATATTATGAAATTTTTCAATAATAGTTTCGAATCATATTTGAAGTATTGAAAATTATGTTCAACTAACAAAAAGTTTATACTGAAAGTGAATGTTTGAAATATTTTCAAAAGGAACTGAAAGCAACAAATAGACCCTCAATAATATAGTATAGCATAGCATTCCTTCTTTTCTAAAGTAGTAATTGAACGAGAACAGAGCTTTATAATAAAAGGTGAGGGGGAGGGGTGGCATCGAGACAAAAACTTGAAAAGCATTCAATGATCTTCATATAGGCATCAATGCACGACATCCATGTCAGCCCTGTCCACTCCTTGTTGAACAGCATCAATACAGGTAAAGAGGAATAGTGAAGAGAGTCAGTGGAACAGAGACAGAATGGGAGAGAGAGAGAGAGGGAGAGAGAGAGAGAGAGAGAGAGAGAGAGAGAGAGAGAGAATGTTCATGTTGTTCGCTTAGGGCTAAAAACATTTTCGGCAAAGCTTTCAATATGACAAATAAGCGCTTTCAGCTATGATGCAGCAGATTCTTGGCACTAAATCCTGTGAACTCTCAACCCACTAAAGGATAGCCCCCTTTTTCAACATATATATTTCATTTTTACACTCGGAATAAAATGCATGCCAAATGATGTTAAGCACTCCAAAGCCCTGTTATATCTTGAGACATAAAAATTATTATAATATTATTTATAGTACTTCTACATTGTATACAAACATTCACTTATTGTCCAGAAGTCAATCTGAAAAATAGTTATCTAGTATTGTATTCATGTTTTAAGAGTTTTTGTTTCAATTTTAATAATTATTTCAAATTCAAATAATTAAATACGATTAACATCAAAATTTGAAATAATTGAATAACAATTCATTTAAATTTTGTATATTAAGTTTTATTATATAAATTAAATATTTATATTTGAAATGAGTTTTTATATTAATTTTTAAAAAGTCTGTCCAATAAAATATTTGCAAAGTCACGAATTGTCGTTTCCCATAAACTATAAAGTTCAGGATATTCATTATGTGCAGTTTCACGTATGTTCGACTACAAATGTTCATACTATTGCATATTAACTTTGATAGAAAGGTAAACTCGAATCGAATGATGGAAAATAAATACTCCTAAATATTTTGTTGTATATTTAAAAAATTTAAAATACGTTAACTAACAGAAGAGAAAGACAAAAAAGTTTTCTTTCTATATAAAAATATAGAAAACCTAATGATTTCGGAATAGATAATGATTCTTAGTATGTACTGTACATAATATTGTATTTAAAAGTTATCATTTTTGAGAAGTTATTACAGATTAATAGATTCAATGGATTCAATATACAATTAAAGTATTTTTAATTTTCTATACAACAAAATATTTTGAGGTAAACTTTTTCCATAATTCGATTCACTTGTGAATCCTTACGCAAAAAAACCTATGATCAAAATAATAATCTTTCAAAATCTAATTTTTTTAAAGCATAAGAATAAAGTAATTTTATGAATTCTAAAGAAATTAAACAAACAGAAACATTATAATGAATGAAATTAAAATATTCCTCATATTTAACTGATCAATAAAAGATATATTAAGTCAGTGTAATTTCCTTAATGCAAATCAAATTTCAATTTATAAAATATATCGATTTGATTGTATATTATTATGGTTTCCCAACTTATGTACTGAATATAATAAAGTTTATATGATAACAGATATAAAGAAATAATTGGTATTTAATGTTTAAATGTATAACTAGTACTTGTATTACTAGTGCTTTAAATATTTGTATTCAAATGCTTTGCAATGCTTTGCTATTATTTTACTCTTTAAATAAAGAAAATTGTAAAAAAAGAATTTACTGTTAGTCATGACTATTACTTAACTTTCCTCAAATTATTTTCCTTTAATACTGTATAAGAGTATAACTTATTCTCCATAATAATTATTTTGTCAGAATATTTTCTGTCATGATATTCATTCTTTTGCATTCTTTTGCTCACCGGTTGAATGGATTTTAAGAATTTGTCGTATTATTGCATTTACTTTTATCGCATTGCAATCAGAACTTGAAAGAAAAACTTTCCCCTTAAAAAAGAAATAGTTGTCATTCTGTTTGAAAACTTGGAAACAAGTTTATAAAAATGTTTAAAAGTCTCAATTCAAGCTCAAGATATAAATCCCTTCAATTCATAGCTATTTTCAAAATTTTTGTGATAACGTATAGATAAACTTTAAAATATAAACATTTTTAAAAGAATTTAATTAGGGCTAAAAAATTTCCCTCATGAATACTGTCAATCCATCAAATTGTACATCATTGAAAAATTTAAACTATTATATTATTAGTTTAGGGCAATAACTATGTGCTGTTCAGGTTTCTTAGAGAAGAGATTCGAGATTCTCAAAGAAGTGAGCTTTAAAATGTGATATATCTTGCTTGTAATCAAGGCTCACACCACATCTCAAAGCGCCGCTTACTTTAAGATGAGGTTTCAAAGTTCATGAATAGTACAGGTATGAAAAATGTTGAATAATAGCAATTTAGTCAAAATAGATCGTGTTTTGAATTTTATTCCTAATGATGCCAATGATTCGTTTATATGGCAATAAATATCATTTACATTCATTTGTTAAATGGCTTTTCGTGACCGACTGTGTAGGAGTTGATAACACATGAGTACATTTTCAACATACAAAATATTATAACACAAACTTATAATATTATTAAATGGAAATTTTATTTCTCACAGGAATGCAATTCACTCTCAATACAGTAATTTACCAAAAATATGAAATAATCAAACCTGAAATCCAAAAATTCATTATATGGAAAAAAAAGTTAAACCATTTTCAAACAATTCATCAAATTTCTTGGCACTACTTCTATTAAATTTTTTTATATTTGTCATTTAGTACCTCTAATTTAGTACCTAGGCAGAATATCTTTATATGAGAGCAAAAGATAAAGTTTTGAATTATTAAATCGTCATTAAATTAAAACTGCTGTACAGTATATTAAATTTAAAAAAATCAGTTTTGATTTATAACTTTAAATCTGAAATTTTTTTCTTAAAATTCCTAATAAAAGCTGACAAATTGTCAATCATGACAAAAATTATGATGAATTAAATGCCAAAAATGTAATACTTTAAAGATTGCAAACGAGAAAAATTTTGAATTAATGGTCACATATTTGCTTCTTTTATGCTTAGAATATTTAAAATTAGTTTTGACTGTGATTATGCAATCACTACTAGAGAAATCGTGAACTTTTTTTTTGCATATCATACAATCTTGTCTTATCTGACAGCATAGTCGGCCAACTCTATTTGACTCAAGGGCCGGATTAAGAGAAAGCATTCTTCTCAGGGCCAACAATAATGAACTATTTTGAAAAGACGTTTTAATTTATTAAATATATTGTTTAACAGTGAATTAGAAATCTGACAGCGTTTTTGGTTAACAATAAGATATTTTATATGATTTTTAAAATATTACTCCGATTGACAGTTTATTAATAGAATGAGTCACATCCAGTTCACATCTACTTTAACTTTACAGCTAAAGATTTACAGGGGTCAAAAAATTTGCTCAGCGGGCCAGATTCGGCCCTGGGAACTGTATGTTGACCGACTATGTCTTACAGTATATAGATTATTCATTTATATCCCGCCTTTCCGACTCATAGGTATTAAGGCGGTTTATGCCAGATTAGGATAGTGTGAATCACATGGTGTCTTACAGTATGTCGAATATAAGCAAACAATTACAACTTCTAATTTATAATACTGATAATTAAAGTTTAATAAGTGTTAAAACATAACAAAATCTGATATCGTTTTATTTTCAATCAATTCTTACGTAATCCTTACATTGTTCTTACTGAGAGACTCACTTTTTTAACTTAGTGAATAAAATGTACTGTATAGTAAAATCTACGTAAAATAGCTTTGGCTCTAAAGTAGTGTTGTTTCGCTTTCAATATTTTGATTGGTATTTTCTTTGGGTTTATCTTTTCAAAAGTAAAATCATTTGTCTGTTCTTTGTCTAATACAAAACAACACTACTCTAAAGTTAGTTTAATATAAGAGAGATTGCATTTTCTAAAGTGTTCATTTGCGTGCCTCTATCTTTCAAATATAAGATATGGGGCGCCAAAGACAATGGCAACGGCTGCCCCACTTTCAAAAATTATGTATCCAGAATCTCTTGATGGCGATTCTGCACAGATCCAGTTGAACCTGTGGATTATGGCTTATATAAAGCTCAATCGATACCCTTTTCAATGTATTTAATACTAGACTTTGTTTTTGTAGCTTTTCTATTAATTACAAAATTACAGCTCTTATGACTCAAAACTTTTCCAAAACAACATAAAAGTTTATATTATTGAAAAAATTGATCCAATTTTAAGGTAAAACAATTTTTCGTCAAAAAATTATTTATTTAATATTGTGTACAAACTCTAATATCATAATAAAATTACATAAAATATTGACTTCAATGGTATCTAAAATGAAATGGATTGGCAAAGCAGTGGCGGCATCACTAATGATGCATTATTTACAATACTACAAAGCAGTAAAACTAATACATTTTAATGATTTAATCATACAAAAAATAAAATATTCATTTCAATTCATTTGACTTTCGATTTTATTATTCATTTATAATTAAATTAATGATAAAAACTCTCAACTTGTAATTGAAAAAATATATTACAATAACTCAATAAGAACTTCATGAAAAACTTAATATTTAAACTCAACACAACTCTGGACTCAATTTTGAGTCTGGCGTAAGAAAAATACTGAATCTTTTGATAAGTCATTCATTGTTTATTCAGTTTAATGAAATGAAGTAAAGCTAAAATTGTTAGCTTTAAGTAATTGATTGATTGAGTTTTACGATTAATTGGTTAAGACTCTGATAATTAGAGAAAATACCTGTAGTTTAAGAAAAATGAAAGAATCAAATCTTTTTGATTCTCTATTATGTTCACATATCTTGTGTACTCCATCTGTACGCCTCTTCAACAGCAGATTCTTTATTAGAAATTCTTTCGAAATACTTTTTCTCGAACCCATTGGAACGGTCGACACCATCCCATCGATATCCGGGCATTATTTTAAATCTATTCATAGGAGGTGTTGGGCCGTTATAAGTAGGCCTCACTTTTGTACTTTTATCGCCAGAATTTGTTTGATGTTTAGCCTTATTTTTGCGAATGGTGGCCAGCATTGGGTCGTCTTCACGCTCTCTTTCGCGCAATAATTTATCCAAATCTGTGTCGTCTTCATATCTGGCCAATGGTTTAGTCATTTCGTGTAAATCCGATTGCAGTCTTTCTTCTTGTTGTTCTGTTTGTGTCAAACCTTTGGACCACTTTTCATACTTTGCTTTCTTTTCTGAGTCAATCTTCTCTTTAATACTGTCCTCTTTTAGCTTAAGTCTGAGCTCTTCCTCAAGATTTCTAATTTTACCTGATTTTGAATCTCTATAAACAGTTTTTGCATTTTTACCTAACATTTCATCACTAATTGATGCGAATAAGTGCTGTTCCTTTTTCTTTACAGACAATAATTCATTTCGTAATTCTTTAGCGTCTGAAAGACCAGACTTTTTGCCCGCAAGTGTTTTACTTCTTTTTGTTTCATTAGTTTTCTTATTAGAATGAATGCTATCTTCTTGTGCTCGAGGAGGAGACAGATCACTATCGGAATCAGAATATGTTTTAGATTCCGTTCGAGTAATTGAATGCTTCTCTACAGGACGTGATCTTTGAGGTGACAAATCATTGGACTCGTGTTGACTATAATTTCTCGAATATCTCGACTGTCTATCACTTTTAGAGCTATACTTAGTTTCTCGCGGAGGCGATAAATCACTGTCTGAATCATGTCTTTTGGCTTTTGACGAACTGATCGTTTTTGATTTAGTTCTTGGCGGAGATAAATCGCTGTCAGAGTCATGTCTTCTAGATTTGGATGAATGAGCTTTTGAGTCATCTTTTCTCACCTCAAGTCTGATCGGAGATAAATCACTGTCTGAATCATGTGTTGAGTTCTTATTATTGGATTCTTTAGTTTGTAATAAGTCTTCGTGAGAATGGCTTTGTTTTGAAGTATTTTTTGACTTTTTATTTAAATCAATTGATTTGCGACTTTGGACTTCACTATTGTTTGAGTCGATAGTTTCTGATTTGATTATACCTCTATTGTCCACATCTTCCTCATGAGAACCAATAGTTTTCCACCGATTAGTGTCGATGTCATTGCGTCGCATATGAAGAGGTCTTTCGTCCACAACCGCAGCAACGGTTGGCTTCTCTTCTTTGGTTCCATAATATATTTCATCGTCACTTCCATTGCCGTCAATGGCTTTAAGGTCAATGTCGTCGTCAAAGATTCGAATCCTTTTCAACAATAAATCAAAAATTAGATTAAGTTTTAAAAAGTTTAATAAACAATACTTTTTGGTTTTGAACACATTTTTCAATGTTTTTATTTTTTTCTTCTTTTCCTTCTGTTGTTCAACAGTTCCCGACAAATATTTTAATTTAAGGTATTCTTTGTGTTCGAGCGGACGGTCGTATGACTTGTTTGACATCTCTTTCAAATCAATTAATTCAATGATTTAATTTAAAAAAAGCAATTAATTAATTATTATTTTTGACATTAAAACGAATCAAATGAATGAACTTTGAAATGAAGTTTGTTTTGACTTTTAATTATAGAGATGTCAGCACTCCTGTAATTATTACTAAACTTGCACTCACTATCAAATTAAATAATAAATAATTATATATAAACAGGGGGTGGGTTGGGGTGGGTTGGGGTTAGTCATGAACTAACTTCCCATTAAACACAATGTAAAATATGGTTACATGGGGTGAGTGTGGGGTCAAAAATAGTTTGTTTTTGTGTTACGTAATTAGTTAATGATTTCTTTTAGGGCTGGGCTTAAAAAATGATAAAATGTCCAAAAGATGGCAATAAATGAGACAATTAGTGGGCGTTTCTGTGAATTTCAATTTATAAGTAGGATTAATATATTCATTAAACTATAGATTTGTGCGATATTTGCGACCATTTGTTGAAACTTATACACGAATTAATGCAATAGTTTGTTGAATCGACAGAAATGTCGTGAGTGTTATTAATAATAAGTATTTCATATGAGTTAAGCATTAGTTCTCATGAATCGACATATTATTCAATAATAGATTATTAGCAAAACTTCATTCAATTAGTGCTCAATATATTTAAAACTTTAATCAATTATTCGCGCATTGAATGCATTAATCAATACTTATTACTAATTATAGTTTGTAATAAATAAATAATTGAAATAATATTTAAATAAAAAAATAGAAAAAGTGACAAATTATTAAAAAACATATCAATTGAAAGCAATAACAATTGTCTATAAAATAGTAAATTAAATAATAAAAAATGGTAAGAAATGTGAATTGAAAATAAAGTAATAAATATTGTAATTAATAATTAGTTTCAGTTATAATAGCGTTGAAATGCTGTCTCATCTTATGATTGGCTGTATTTGTGTTTAAATTATTGTTTTTCAGTACAAATCAAAGGAAATGAAGTGTTTTTGAGCTAATATTTGGTTAACATTTAATAACTCTGTTATTAATGTTATTGATATAACATTTTTGTCTGTTTTATCAGTTATTTTATTTGTACGTAAAGATTGTCTCAAATATTGGCTGCAATTGAGTTCATGTTATAATCAGTTCATTTAATAATTGAGATAAAAGTCATCAAAACTATAATTGCATTGAATGAATGGGAGGTTTAGTTAAATATCTATTAAAGC
>JAUJYT010000836.1:0-14774 GCA_033996565.1 Nanhermannia nana
GCGATGCTATAAATTAAAACTTATATCAAAATTTGGTTAAGATTGTAATCACTATTAATTATATTCATTTAGACAAAGACCTCATTCTTAGAAACTTTGAATAATTTATTTGTTTGCAATTGCGTAAGAATTGACCTAAAAATTGGTTATAAAATCATTAATATTATGTCACTTTTCGATAGCTTTTCGACTTTAAGCTTACATAAAATTGGTTTAAAAATATATTTTTTCAATTTAAATGTTATAAATGCTATAAAATTGAAGTCACAATTAAAAGAGCTTTCATTCAATATAATGAAAAGTATTTCTCAAGAAAGTTATGATCTGTTATACTATCCATGTGTCACATTTTTTTATTATCTACTTATAATTTAACTATTTTTTCACTGCTATTGCTTAAGCTGTGAATTATAACGAGCACCAAAAGCCCAGAAAAAATGAGTATTTTTATCATTAAATGCTAATGTTGTCGATCACGCAAAAAACTGCAGAACATTTTAACGGTAGTGTTTGTGCAATAAGAAAAATGGAAGCGAAATAAAAAAATGAGTGCAATGTTTAGAAAGGGTGAATTTCTTTTTAACACGACATACCATATACGACAGTACTTTTTTCCCACTCAAAAGTTATTTGTTTTTGTTTTGCATCTTTATTTGTTTCACTTTAATTTTCTGCCTCAACGAGAATATAAAATTAAGTTTACTTTTCTTTCACCTCTAAATGTATTCTTTGCAGGCGATCTTTCAAAACTATATGAATAATAAATTTGCAAAACTTATTCTTAGAGTTTTTGAGAAATTAAAGTCAAAACTTATCTCATTTTCAAACGCATTAAACAGTTCAATAAGTATTCAAAACCATTGAGAACAGCCTTTTTTGAGAACAGCCTTTTTTAGCTCAAAGTTTGCGAAAGTTTGTACTCAACAAACAAATGGCTTTATTTAATTTCTCGATTTATTGTGATATTAATCTACTTATTATAACATACAATCGCATGAAAGTGTATCATAAAGAAGGACAACAAGAACCACAACGGAAAGGTCAAAACGAATTGAATTATAGAATTGAAAGCTCCCCATCCATAATAAAAACATGAAAAGGGTTATTAGGCTTATTTGCTCTCCATTGCCATTAATGCTAATATTAATAAATACCGCCCATCAAGTTATATGTTTATCGATTCATTTAATACTCATGTCAACAGACATGCATTCATGTCATTCATCCCTTTCAATCCATTTGGCAGATCGAACCCCTTTTGTGGTCAATATTTTTTAGCCCTTTATTCCATACCCCCTTCTCTGACCTTTTCATAAACAGGAAAACTCTTTGTTTGTGTTTTTTCTATTTTGATCAATAGATTTTTTATTCTATGGTTATATTTATTTATTGCTAAGTTTGCAGAGAAAATGGTTTTTGTTATCTTTTCTGCAATAATCGGCTTCTATTCTATAAATATTTGAGATTGTTTTTCATGCTATCAAATAGTAAAGTAAATTCGATTTAAAATCGCTTTTAAGCTTTTTGTAAAAAATTTATTATTCTTAGCCTTAAATTAAATTCATTAAGCGTTTCGATTTCAATGTTTAAAATTTTTTTTATCCATAAATTATTCAGAATTTGAGTTTTTCTTAGAAAAAGTCATTTTCATTGATAGCTTGCGTACAGATTTAGTGATCAATAAGAATATTGAAAAGAGAAATGTGAGCTCAAAGTTGCATAAAAGGCAAGTCTTGATAATAACGCATAGATTTATGCTTTATTATTGATGAAGATTTGTAGTTGTTGTTGAAATGTTAATCGATCATAGATGACAATGTGGCAAATAGTGACCAACCAATCAGTGACACGGCATCGCTATCCAGTCGTCCACTGGATCAGATGGTGGTTTTGTACAGAAAAGCTAGAGGGTGAATATGTTTGATGTGATGTGGCTCTCATGTGGCACTGGGGGACAAACTGTTTGCCTAATGCTTTCACTTAAATCATTGGCAACTTTTTTCTCACTAATGGTTGCTCTGAAAGCTTAATTCACTTATTACTCTGTAAGAAAATGCTTTCTGATAGTCGAAGGATTCAAAAGGCGTGAAAGTTAAACTGTGTATAAGTTTTTGAAATTTATAGCGTTTCGTGTAATTTATTTACTATTCTTATAATTTAATTTAAAGCTTCAGTTAAGTCGCTATTAATTCTAAATACATAAAATATTTCAAAGTAAACAAATTCCTAAATTTATTGCTTAATAACAGTCACACCCTATGAGTTAACCTAACAATATATTATATAACCTCTAAGTATTAACGGTTCGGTGATTCGACCTCAAAGTGCACATATTTTAAACTAAATATACTTGTTATCAAAATTTATCGCAATATTTAAATAACTAAATAAAAGTTATTCTGAAAGAAATATTTTTCTAATAAAAAAAACTATGTTTTTATATCTATTGATTGCGAAATCCTTTATTTTTGTCATCTGTTACATGGATTCACGTGTTTACAGTTGATTCCTGTTTTTATCACGATTTGTGGACTAAATTAACTTTTTATATATTTTATTATAAAAATGTTTTCGCACCATTCACACAATAGCACTAAAGTGTTCCAATTGCACATTTTATTGAAGGATAACACAGCACCACTCCATTAGCAAAACATAGCTCTGTTATACTTGTATTTACTAACTTTTCTCTTTGCAAAAAGTTTAATATTAAATTTAATTCTTATGCAAAAATATAAATTCTCTATCAATTTTAACCTTTAAATAAAGATGTTTCTCATCTATCAATATTTCTAATTGTTTTTGTTGTAAATAAAGAGCAGAACTTTATAAACTCTCGATTCAATATTTAACTTTTGAAAATTTTAAACCAATTTTTAATTTATTTAATTGAGCACTCAATACAAATAATTAGCATCAAAATCTATTTATTAATATAGAAGCTCTTTATTTAATAAACTTTTGCTTAAATTAGAGTTTTGTCATTTTAGGACATATTAAATAAAATTTGGTAATAATTCCATTTAAATCTCATCTAAATTATAAATTGCAAATAAAAATTAATGTTATTTTTAATAAAGAATCGTTAAAGAAAAAGAATGATAAAAAGAAAAGCTATTTTTTATAAATACCCGTGGATTTTGATTAATATTTAACTATTAATTCATAAAAATTCGACTTTTATTTTGCTTTTATTTGAATGAATATTACCTGTACTGATATAAAAGCTACTTAATAGATATTTTAATAGATTATTAGCATATTCTACCAGCGTTTTGTATTCGGTTTTTATTGAATTTTGCATTATATAAAAGTATTATTATTTATATGCATTTATGACTAAAAACATTTTTATTAATTTAAACAAATTTGCGGAGAATTCTATGTATTACTAAACAATTAATTCACTTCATAACACGCTTTATTAATATTTAAATTTATAAATTATGTTTTATCTACACCTATCTCTTTAATTTCGTGATTAAAGCATATCTTTAAAGTGATATTACTTTTAACACTCAGTAAAATTTGATGAACAGATAGTTTTTCTTAGTGTTTCACTTGGAAACTCTGCCACTTACTTATCTCTTCAAACTAGAACTTTCCTAACATATTAACCGAAAATATAAGATGAAATATATATTATTATCTCCAATCGAGTTACATGGATATGAAAAAACAAAAGCAAATCACATTAACATACAATAGACTCTTTACTGGAATAACTTTATCTCAATAAAAGTAAAATTAGTGTATTTTCATATCCAATAGTAAGTATAGCACTAATAATGCATACATCTTATTAGATGGAAAATATTTTCATGACTTATATCACATTCACTAACTCATAGATCTAAAGCATATTGGATGCAAGCAATAGAGTCAACAACATATTAACAATCCAGAGATTGTTTCTCCAGAATCGGTTACCCCTACATTTTGATTACTTGTAATAATCATAATCTGATCGCTGTTTTTGTTTGTCAACCTTTTAATATAGTACTTATTTTAGAATAATAGGTTGTTTCTGCCATTTTTTGTATTTAATTTGTTTTTTATTTAAAAGTTTAAAAACATTTTGAATTATTTATTCGGAGGGGAAATAATTTACAGTATTTTACTTTTAAAGTACTATCAATAATAGAATAATTTTTCTAAACTCGTAATAGACTTGTTTAGTACTTTGCCTTTCACTGTAGTTTAGATTAATAAAATTGCTTTTGTATTATAAAATATTGTTTTTTGAGTTTCAAAACATACAGAAAGTTGAACCTGCATTCAGCAAAATTACTCTTTAGTACCTATTGTTGATATCAAACAAATTAAAGTAATTAAAATAAAAGATAACTAAACTCTATTCGCTTTTTGTTCGTATTATTTATCTGCAAAGTTTTGAGAGTTAGTAAATTCCTTCTACTCTTTAATTTATATCACAGTTAACTTTTATTATTTTTTTGTTAGTTATGACAGTTTATTAATGTTATAAATGTAACTTTGATGCAAAATTTGGTTATCGTTCCCGATCTCATTGTGAATGAATCACAATAAAAACGGATTTTAGCGCTCATTTACAATTCATTTGCCATCGAAATGGATGGAGTTTTAGGTTAAATAAAAAGAAAAACACATCAGCCATTGCATCATAGATTCATTTATTCATTTCTGGTTTTGTGATAGTCCCAAAAAACAGTCTCATCCATCTTTTCCCCTTTTTTTGCGTAACGCATTATTGGCCAAATGACTAAAAGCGATTGTCTCCCACTCCTCTCTTATAACTATTTTCGGCTGAGGGGCAGATGGGGTTTTGGTCATGGCTTAAAAACGTTGGTCATTATTTGCATTTAGAGAGCAAGAAGTTGTGTAAAAAATATCTTCACCTCACTATTTAATGCTCACCTGTGAAGACATTTATTAATATTTGATATTAATATTGTTTAAAACAATTGCTTATTTGAATAGTTTTTCTTAAGTATGATATTCAAGACTTTAAATTGAAGTAAAATTGTTTAATTGAGATATTGACTCATCTAAAGTATAGCTACGATTTCCCACAGCAAAAAACATATATATATTTTATGCACCACATGCGCCAATACACACACAACTGCTAAAAATATTGTCTGAATGTATGTAATCATTATGGAATGGCCACAGTATGTGTTATACAATCGAGTGACCCTTTCCCAACTGTTGACCCTATACTCTCACTCTCTCTTTTTCTCACTTATGAGACCATTTTGCAACTGTTGTGCTGTTTGGCGACTATTACACACAAAAAACACTTTTCCTTTCTACCAAAGGCTGGAAATACACTTCATTTTAGTTGATTGTGTCCAAAAGTGCCCAATTGAAGTCATGCATTATTAAGAAAAACACTTGAATTGAGCACATTTTTACTTTTATTTTTACGTTCAAAAAATAGAATTTTTTAACCAATATTCTTGAAATTCTTAAAATTCATTCGAATGTTGTTTGTATTTGAAAACAGCAAATATTAGCTTTTTTAGTGCAATTGTGCTGTATTTGAGAGTATTAGTAATTCGTATGTTACATATCTATTGCATGTGTGCAATGTTTTTACCAAATTCGTGACTCAGCATTGCACCAAAAATTATTAACTTTAACAGTTTTCCCACTCATTTGGACTTGTTTTTAGCTCTAGCCTTACAACTTGTCAATACTTTTAATCATTTATTTTTTTGTACTCTTCTTTTTTTCATTTTTTGCTGCAATAATTTTCGTCAATATTTTTCCCCAAAGATTTGTTAATATTTTTGTGAAGTTTTAACGATAGGCTGAAAAGCAATATTTTGTATTAAGAAAAATAAGGGATTATACTGTTTATGGCTTTTAGTAAACTTGAAATTGGCGAAAAAGTATTATTTATAGCATTTCAATACTTGTTTTTTTGACAATCAATTTGATATTATAATAAAGTGTTTCATTGTCCACACATTTCACTGATGAAAGTATTACATAACACACTGACTCGACGGGGGGTTTCATTTTTCATACTCTGTTGGTATGGACGGCTCATTAACATTCTCCATCATAACCATCATAACCATCATAACCATCATCAGATCACCAAACGAGTAGCGACATCACCATCCGGCCTTAGACACCCTCCGAAAAACACAACCTTTTTTACTATTGAGTCGCTTGGCTTTCACTTTCTTCCCACGCACTTTCTGTCTGACCCTTCCTTCTGGCAGAACCGGCAAAACTTCTTGTGCAATGTTACGGACAGGAACATGTCTGTGAAGTGCATCTGTTCCAATTGTGTCCCATTTGGCCATCTCTTTCAGTCTCTTTTCTTCCATTTCATGTCTGTCTCGCTTAGAAAATATAATTAACGTTAGCCTAAAGTGAAAGTGTTTTAGGATTCATTTCCTTAAGCATTGACTTCGCACTCAAATGCATTTTTCTTTTTTCTTTCTCCTCTAACGCATGGAGAAAGAGTGCGGGGAATTGAATGCAAGCTTTAGTCGAGACTTTTTGTGAACCAGATTTTGTTTGTTTGTTACTAAGACAATAACTTTTATATAAATGATTGGAAAATAATTTTATTTTCAACCACTTGTCAGATTAAATATTTTTCGCAATTTTATACCGCAACTCATATTAAACCATTAGAACTTAATATTTAAAATAGTTTTAACGTGTAATTGGGTTTAACTGTACATTTTTGATATAAGTTATATATAATACAGTGGAATGATAGAGAAAAAAGAAGCACTTGTTATGAAGCAGCACAAAAAATTGATTGCCAATGACAAAGTAGGTTATACGCTGACAATCTGATTTTCCTGTTTACTGCTAAAAAGTGTGACATCAAATTTCATCAAAAACGATGCATTAGTATTTACTATCAATGTATAGATTGTATTATTCTGATGACATTTTTCTTATGTTTTATTACTATTATTTCTTATATCGTTATTATATTTCTTCTCCCTTTCACAACATAATACACATACACATTATGTGTGTATGAGATGAATAAGTCTGCTCTGAATTATTCATGATTTTTAATTTTTATTATAACTGAACCAATTCTTCAAATTTAATTTAAAATACAATTTGAAGTACAAATTTAGAGTTTCCTAATTATTATAAAATCAAGTTTTTGAGTACTATACTATTTTAAATAGACCATCGATTGAGTTCAAATTTAAAATTTAATGTGTTTACTGTTTTGTAACTTAGAATCATATGTAATGTTATGCTAAGTTAGACGCAAATGTAGACTGAATTGTGGTCCAACTTTGAAAAAAACTTTGAACCCCGTATGACATACACATTGGAATACCAGTACCTGTTTGTTACCTTCATTTTTGCAGACATACCTGCAATCAACTAATGGGCGAAGACTGTTTGTTTGTGCAGACAGACAGTGAAGACAAGTAAAAAATAGCAAAAAACGGTTACAGGGGTTCAAACATATTTTTGGGCCTGCAAGGCATTACTCAATCAGTGAAATAAATAGATTATTTCCCATTTCGCACAATCAATAAGACAAACTTTAACTTTAAATTAATTTTAAATAGTATTTGAAATCAGTATTTATTTATTTTAAAAATCAAATAAAATAGAGGATAAACAAATTTAATCATTATGACAACTCCTGGCTCTTGACAACTGGCTCTTTAGATATAAACTGTTTGACAGACAATTTCGTTATTTAAAACACTTCCAACTCTGGAATTCGTAACTATTGCTGTTGTTGTATAAAAATATTCTGAAGCTCTTAATGGAAACCAATTTAAACAATTTTATTTTCAATTAATTTTCAAGAATTTGACTCTAAAATAGCCTCAATTTCGATATCACTCAATTGAGTAATCATTTAAATAAATCAATTGAAAAACAAATTTAACTTTAAATGGATTCTTATGTTTATTAGAAAAAAGCCCATAAAACACATAAAAATTCAGCTCATGTTTCAATGAGATAAGAATCAAAATAAAAATAGAGAAACTTAAAATTTTGAGTAAACAACAAAATAATTTTCGCAATTTTGATTAATAATCGGCAGACTAGGGATTATGTAATGAATGTGTTTGTGTGCCTTTTTTCTGAAACTTCCTTCACCTGTTTACGAACATTTCTTCATTGGTTCGCTAATGATGCACCCAATGTGATGTGAAGGGTCAATGCACCATTTGATGTATGCGAAAAAAAGTTGCACAACAGTTACCTGATTGCAGGTCAGGTCATAGACTGGTCTGCAAGAAAATAATAATCATATAATCCGTCTGAGCAGAATGGCATGCAATGCAATTTGAAGTTTTAGATAACAAACAAATCAATTCATCGCCCTATGCCTTACATTTTTTCTGCCAGATTCAAGTCAACAAAATTCAGCTTTGTATCAATTTTTCTTCTCTTTCACTGTCCCATAAGAAGTACTGTTAAAGTATTTTTTAATATATTTCTTGTTTCAAAATAGTATATTTCCGTTATTGTTGTAATACATACAAAAAAACTATTCAAACCTTTTTTGTGTGCCATGTATTTTATTGTTTACCTTTTTGTTGCATTTAATTTAGTTCTTCTGTTTACCGATTTGGCCTTTTTTGACAAGTTTATAGCATTTTTGTTGTGCTATTTTTTATTAACTTGTATTTTTGGTTTATTTACTCAGTCTTTTCAAAAAATGAAGAAAACATAAAAAAGAAAGTGTTCGCAAACAAATTGAGATATTCTTGTTATTTACTTTAATTCTTAAAGAATTCTTCGACACCTTTTGTTTTACATAAAATGAATTGAACCTTATTTTCAATGAAGAAATGCGTTTCTTTGAGCTCTAAATACATTTTCATCTCTTGAAAGTTTGATTACTATATTGAAAGTAATTTAAAATGAAAATAAATAATTACTTTAAAAATAATTGAATGATGTGCTCATAAGGTATTCATGAAAAGGATTTATAAAGTTAGCACTGAATGCGAGTTTCATTAGTGATACCTTTAACGTAAGCAGAACAGCATAGCGTTCTGAATGCTGCCATATTTCAGCCAAACCCTTCCTTCCATCCATTCATCCCTTTAGCTCCGCATCACATCTGCTCCACTAACCGATTGGCGACTCAATGGCAAACTGGGCGGAGGCCAACACTTAACTGGACCATTGTATTCCATTTGAAGCATCCTTTCATTCGAATACTTTATCGTGCATTTAATGAATATACACTTTTAAATACAATTTACTTAAGATAATTATTTATCGAAATTTTAAATTCTGAATACTTTTAGAGCTAAATTACTTGAGTTCAATGCCATTAATACTAAATTATTAAATATTATTAAATATATGGTAATGTCTCGTTTTATTTTTCTTTAAAAGACTTTTATTTTATTTTTTTATTAAATAAAAAGAATAATATTATTGTGTTTTTCTATTTTCTCATTAATATTGAATATAACATGAATTTGAGTGAAAAAAGTGCGTTTAAAAAATATTATAGCATATGATCTAAAGTTACAGAAATAAATTAATAGAAAATTGAATTCGGTATTAAATAAAATTAAAAATAAATTTGTATCGTTTGATATATTGGTATAAATATATAGTAATTTAGTGCTTTAGCATAATTTGCAAGTATAATATGTTGACCTTAACTAATAAGAAAAACAGTAATAGCTTTACTAAAAAATAAGTTGACTTCAAAGTTATATTTTTATTTGTTGTTCAGCTATTTTTAAATTTTACCCGACGACAAAAAATAGAGATAACTTAAGTGCAAACCAAACTTTATTATCAGACGGTTTCGTCAGTTATATAACTGACTTTAGCCAAAAGTCCTGCCTTTTTCTTGAGCCCTTATGTATTGGCCACAAGCGATCGCCAACCTTTTCTTTAGTCAAAGTTTTAGTGCTATGAGAAGCACATCTCTTGGATGGCAACATGTTATGCATCAATCTGTAGCCGCATATCTTAACGCTATTTTTTCTTTCTCTATTCGTAAATATATATTCTTCTTAAGAGCACATCTTCTTCTACTCAAAAGATTAAATTCTGCTTCGCGGAAATGAAACTTATATTGAGTGCCAGTCAAGGACGCAAAAAGGGTTGAAAACTGTTTTTTATAAGTGCGTGCGAAGAAAAGTGCGGCTATCGATTAGAAGGTAGGGTTGAATATGGATTTTTTTGCATCTATTTTTTCTGCTACTTTTTATCTTTTAAATACTTTTATGATATAATGTTACTGTTATTTTTTATAATCCGTTTCATTATCTCAACGATATGTAACATTTTTTATTAATGTAACATGTAACATTATTTGATTATATTTTACAATTGCCTTTTTTCTCCATAGCGTTTTAAATTTCTTATGGCAGCTGCACTTTTTTCAATATTATTTAATGATCAAAAAGTTTTTTTTCTGTCTGTCATATTTCCTATTTCTACCTATTTTCAAAAATAATGGGTTAGAATTTTACAAACCTATTGGTTTGTAATGAGTCTATATTTATAGTAATGTTTTGAAAATAACATTTTTCTATTTCTCTGATAACTTGAAACTATTAGATCATTAAGTTTTATAAGTTTTGAAAACAATTCTTTACTTTAAGGATTACTTTAGCAGAGAATTGGAAGATATGGTTATATTTTATAGAGTATTAAACATTATTGAAACCTATAGAATAACGTTCACCTAATTTAAATTAAACTTTCTTCCTATAAATAGGTTATATTCTAAAAGTCAGTATTATTTGAATATAATTGAGACTCTTAGACTGCATTTGTTAATGACTGACATACACAGTATATACAGTATATAAGTAATATATTTTTTATGTACACACACATTTCTCGTGGCATTTTTTATGTCTGCAATGCGCTCACTCCACACCGAATCTATTGATCCAAACTGTTCACCAGTGAGTGGTGTTTCTAATGGTAAGGTTTGGTCTCAATGTTGAAAATGTTGAGTCGTCGAACAGTGTCTCTGTCTAGTTATTCCACACTTTCTATTAGGAAGACATCTTATTTACAAATCTTTCAATTTTCTGAAGACATTAATGAAACCTAATCTCTGATATGATGGCATCTCTACTCAAATATTGTTACATATCTTTCTAACCAGAAAAAAGTACTTTTTAATTAATTATAACTATTAATAGTAATCAATTTTATGTGGTATGTTTACTATCACTAATTCATAACTTGATGTCACTCCAAGTGTTGCATCGCTGTAATAACTGTAAGTTTTTTTAAACATCTTTAATTTGAGTCCCAATACCTACTCATTAATATACCATAAGAATACATATTCTCCGTGTCTTGAGATCTTTTTTTGATACAGTTGATGATTAATTGTAGTCAAAAAGCCACAATCATGAACTAGCCATCAATACAATTGTGAATGTGATGGAGGGCAGTGTGTCATTGCCATCGAACTACAATTCAATAGTACCCTCCGATCTTCAGTCGGCGTATTTTATTCTGATGATCAATTGTACATTTTGTTGTATTGAGAATTGACTAATCCATTATTAGGACTTATGCAGGACTTGCAGCTGCCATTTGCATTCATTCATAATTTTCTTATAGCCTAACCTAACCTAACCTAACCTTTTTGTGTGCAAAATGATGCTCTGTTTGCAAGTTTTTTCCTAAAAAATTCATTTATACAAAACTTTATTTTCTGATTTACTTTCGTTTTTGTTAAATTTATTGCGATCTGTATTGTTTTGAAAGGCTGTTTCATTTTACGATTGTAACTCATAATATGTTTTAACATATTGTGTTTTCAGCTCAAATGTAAATAAGATCTAAATGACTATAATTTTATTATTTTTCTTTTATTGCTAACTCATAGCCATTTGTCTACATTTTTATTTCTGTCTAAAGTAGAGGTTTTTCGAGGTCTTGGATTCTGTTTCAGTGACATAGACTTCGCTTAATTCTAATGAGTTTAATGATAGTTTATTATGAAGTGTAAGGCGTGTAATGAATGTTAAATGATCTGAAAGTAACGAATTTCTGCCAAATATAAAGTCATGGCCTTGTGATGTGATAACTATTGCCTAAAACTTATTCATTTTTGTCACTAAGATATGCAAATGTAAATATTTGAGCCTATGGTTAGTGTTCTAGTTATTCAATTTTGACTTATATGCCATATGAAAGGCATATAAGTTTATATATTCGCAGTAAAATTGCTTCAGTTATCATACAATTTCTTTGATAACATTTCACAAGTGGTATTCGCATCGACAACAAAAATACCGATTTTGTAGAAAAAGAACATACAGTCAAACTCTGCTCAAGACTATAAGCTCGATTCATAGCTTTAATCCTTAGCTTAAGCTCATTAATAACATTAATATTAAAGTCAAACAAAATAGTGTTTTCTTTCACTAATGATTTAAAAATGAAATTAATCTTAATTAGCATGTGATAGATATATATAATAATTGTTACAATACTTAGGCTGTAGTTGAACTTATGTGATGTAATATATCATTTGAAGACTTGGAATTATCATTTAGTAAACACAGCATTGAGCTTGAAATGGTTTCGCCTCCAAAAAACAAGGATAACGGATGAGAACCTGAGTTTTAGTGCAAATAAAAGCTATACTCTCGCACTTTATTATTAGCATTTAGGCGATAAGATAATACAATTGGACAATAGCCTTATGTGAACATAACTGTTACATAAATTGGACCTCTCATTAATTTTTATGCTTTGCTATAACTTAAAGGTAACAGTTATACAGTTATATCTGGATTATGCACTCGTTCAGGACTTTAACCTCTGATATAACTGTATAATCATTATAACAAATCAAATATTTTTTTTGTGAAAACAACAATTTTTATGTCTATCTTTAACTCAAAATTTGCTCTGCGTTGGAAATTCTTTAATCGATTTTTACCAAGTCGTGTGTCTTTTAAATAATGCATTACTTCTATAATTTGCTGATAGGAAGCTTTCAACTGAAATATAAACTCTTATTAAAATTCAATAATAAGCACTCATTCTTTTTTATTTATGAATTTATGAAATTTAGATTTTTTAGTTAATGATTTTTTCACTTTTTGAATTATGTAAAATAGGTAAAATTTAAATGTGTATTATTTTTAGTTAGAAAATAGTTTCACATTTCCATAGCCAGTAATAACAGACAGCTATTTCGCATTACAGTAATGTCATTTCAACCCTTGTAAAATGCTTTTCTTGCAAGGGTTAATGTTATCCGTTTAGCCCAACTTTACAGGATGCCAAAGGCTATTAAGCTGAGAAACTCTTTCATCTTAATTGAATACTACTTTATTATGCCTTAAGAGCACAAAAAATATCTCGTTTCTAAATACCATGAACTCAGCGAAACGTCTAATCAATTTTTTGAGTGCCTATCAAAATGAACGCTTTGTTCTTACTTTTTGTACTCATTTCTTAACTGATGTGTATTTAATTAACAATACATATTATTATTACATATACAGCAAAGCTAATTATTGCCGAATACAAAGCATAAGTAAATATTGTAATTTTTTTAGTGTATATATGAATAAAGAATTTTAGTTTTGTATTAGAAATAGACTGAAACAGTCTGAGTTTCATTGCTATGACACTAATTCTCTGTTTCCATTCCCCATACAATTCATTCCCTCCACTATTTCCCAACATTTGCACAAATATTATAGAAGCAGCCGCTTATCAGATACTGACTGGTCCAATGTTTCCCTTGTGGTACCTCAAAGAATGTCCAAAGGTTTTCTTGAACACTGCAAAACACTTGAATATATAGCCAGCTTTAGGGGAACAAGAGATAAGGGGGGTATTGGGGGTATTGGGGGCTATGTGTGAAATGATTATAATATTTCACCAAAATTTAGGTCTGCAAAGAGAGAGCCAAAGCCAGAGAGAAAGAGCAATGCAAAAAAGATCAGATGGTGGTGAAAGTCTAAAATGAAAGAGAAAGTGGTACACAATTGGTGTTTCCCTTTCTAGAGGAGCGAAAAAAGTCTAAAAGGAAATACTTTTTTGAGGGGGACTGCGATAGGGGTGTTAGCGGGAAGGTTTAGGGAGTTAAACAACTCGGTCTTCTAGACCTTGATCTTCAATGAAAGGGAAATCTTTAGCACACATAACCATCTTTTCGGGTGATATAACAATAGAGAAAGTCGAGACACGGATGACGTCGAAATGTGTGCCAGACTTTCAGCGTTTTTGTGCATTGACCCGATTTTTTACGTTGATATAAAATACGAGACAACTCAAAGAAAAGACATGCCTCACCCTAACATATATTCGTAAAAGATTTTCCATTTTTCTATCATTTTTGCGCAACCTTGAAGTCGAGTCTTTTTCCCTCTTTCTCTTATTCTCATCTCTCTCTACTCTACTCTCTATCTCTCTCTACTCTATATCTCTCTCTACTCTCTCCCGCTCTATCTCTCTCTACTCTCTTACTCTCTCACTTTTAATGTCTGATACTAGTGGGTTAACTCCCCCTTTGCAATTGGATTGTATCCACTGGTTCCCTACAAGAATCCGCCTCTACTGCTGTATCGCCGCTATAGAAAAAGTGCTGTGATTTGAATTATATGTCACTTTTATTTCTTTAATAAGTTCCTAACATGTGAGAAAAAGTTCCTATTTTTTTCTTTGATTTCCATAAGAAAAAAACTGATACTATGATCAAAAGTTTGAATGTGATCAATAAGTTGTTAATATGTTGCAAAATATTCCAAATCGTTTCTTATTTACCGAAAAGATATTTTTTATTAATTATATATGTATTTAACTCAACCGTT
>JAUJYT010000837.1:0-14763 GCA_033996565.1 Nanhermannia nana
CTTACTATAAGATGAAAAGTCAACTCAAGTAAATATCTTAAAGAAATATCTTTTAGAAGTCAATCATTTTAATAAAGTGTTATTCTGAATGACTTGAGTGAAGTCATTCGAATGGAATTCATTGAATTTATTTGATTGTCAGAACTTATACACTAACAGGCGATAATATTTTATTTCAAATTAATCTTATTTTCTGTATTTATTTCAAATGTGAATTTCATTATAATAATTATTACTAAATTTACATATAATAAGTCATATTTAATATTTTGATTGACATGAGTTATGAGCAATTCGTGCGATATTAAAATAAATATGTCATACAATTAATGCAATAATACTGTCAACTCATTTTATTCATACAATTATAATATTGTCAGCGAAGAGGATTAGCTTAATAAGTAATAATGAATATGACTTACTTCACATTTATAACATGAGACATGAAAACTACGATCTAATGCGACGACGCGTACAGTTTCTGTCTTTCCAGGTTCGGGTACTATTGGCTCTTTGCAGACACAACAACGCGGAGCGAATTTTCTGTAAAAGAATTAAATATATTTAAGTTATAGGCTTATTGTGCAAATTTAAATATAATGTAGAAATCTAGTTATAGAGGTCTCACTCTAAAGCGTCATATAACTGATGCCTTACTTGTGAAAATCGTCGATGCAATGAATCTGATTCGTGGCGTCGACAGTGAATGGGATTCCATCTAAGCATTTATGGCATACGACGCAAGTGAAACAGCTCGGGTGATAAGGCTTTCCAGTGGCCCGTAGTATGCGATCCAGTATAGGCTTTTCACAAACACAACACTTTTCTAATGTGTTCTTTTAAATGAGAAATTATGTCAAATCTTAACATTTCAATCAAAACAAATAAAATATAATTATTATAATATGATATAAATTAGTACCAAATAATCTTCTTCGCAATAAGGCTTACCATCCATTGCATAGAATGGTTTTCCTCTTAACTCTGTGTCTATAATGAAAATATTTACTTATAATAATAATAATAAAGCCAAACAATTGTAAGCCTTTCGACTATAACTCAAGATATATACAGTAAGTTTAGAAGAAATAAAACTTTTTCTATATTATAAGTTATTTGCGTTTTTCTCACTGAGTACAGAAAAGGGAAATTTATAATCAAACATACGTTAAAGGCTTACAGTTTTCTCTTATTATTGTTAGTTTTGTCAACAAAGACATATTAAGTAAGTTTTCTTAATTGTATTTAATTACTTACGACATATATGACAAGTAAAGCACTGAATGTGATAGACTTTTTCCATAGCAGTACAACCACTGCCTTCTCCGAGAACTTTTTCGCCGCACTTGTGGCACATGCCTGAAGAACATCAAAATTGAATATATTAGACAAAAACTAAATAAGCGAACACTCAATAAAAGACAATAACAGTAATAAAGATCAAGACAAATATGGTCATCACCTATAATGGGTGACTCTCCTCCTGTAGGCATTTGTCAAAATTTGCAGCAAAGAAGAGAAGCAAAGTTTACATATAAACAGTTAAATATTTTTTTGTACAAGTTTTATATCTTAAAGCATAGAAAAAATTTGTGACTCAATCGTCTCATTTTGAGACAACAATTGATTGTATTTCGACTGAAATAAAAGCAAATGTGTACATAAAAACCGCAAACACACAGTTGTCATACAAAAAGCTATTGGCACGCGATATGTCTTATCATAGCTCAGAGCTGTCGTCTTTTTAGATACACTGACATAAGGATATCAAATCATTGCTTAATATGCAGTACAATAAGAACAACATTTAGAGAATTCCTTCACATAATAATTGACAAGAGATTTGATAACATTATCATTGAATAACAACAATGATTGAATGGTGAATGTTGTATAACAATAATGTTTTACTCATTTAATCGAATAAAGCAATCAATAACTCACCAAAAAAGTCTGGATCTGAGGAATTTTCCATACTTTGAACTAATAGATCAGTTAAATGGTCGACTTCTGCTTCTTTCCCGAGAGGAGTTCTGTTCAATGGGTTTGCGGGCACTGCAGAGCGAGATCGACTGTTTGGTGGGTAATATCCTGCAGAGTAGAGTGACGATAAACCACTGGCAGTGCTATAAGTTGATCGGTTTGACAATTGACTTGAAGGCCGCGGAGTAATTGGTTCGTAAATTGAGTTCGTGTCGTACGTACTCTATAGTGGAATAGTTAAAGAAACACAATATTTTAGTATGTATTTGAGTCTATCTTTGAGTATATGTTTGAGTCGGTTCCGTAAACTTCATGAAACAAGAGTAGGTGTTGGGTTAGGATTTTTCAACTGCATAACTATTTTTTAAGTGCACACACGAAACACTTTTCTATTTTAGGTAACGGCAGATAACTGTGTGGCAAAAGTCGCAAAGTGAAGAAAGTGAAGATAGTGCACAAAGTGATGCTCATTAGTCATATGCTAACCTTGATATTAAAGAGTTGGAAGAGCTCTTACTTCAAGTTTCAAATATTTAATTATTAATAATTCTTAATAAAGCTCATTGAGAGTGAGCCCATATATCACTAATTAATGAATAGCATGAATAGCATGAATAGCTTGTTATTCCTTATAAGCGATAATATATTTCTAACTCAACTCAATTATAAACAGGAAAAAGACATGTATTACGTGTTTTGGTGGCTATGACTATACCTTTAATAAGAGATTGATATTAACGATAAGTGTGAACACAAGTACTAAACTTTATGAGATCTAAACTTAGGAACACAACTGTTGAATGTAATCAACAGCGAAAATAAACAATGAAAAGAGAAGAACCAAAATAACTATAAACTCGTCGACTGTTTAACTGTATGCGAGTCTATGTCTGTATGGTTTGCTTTGCTTTCGTGACTCTTGCGTTAAACTCAAGAAAATTAGAACAAAACTAATGCCAACTTTAATAAAGAAGAAAGAGATCCACCCATTAATTCCCTTTCAGTACATCATATTTAGAACAGACAACAAATTGGAAACGACGGCATCGCTTCTTCTCAATACAAGAGCTGTATATTCCAAAAGATTATACATTTGTAGGTCTTGGCATTCGTTCACTCAAACTGTTGCCAATTCTTTACTTCAATCGTAATTCAAAACATTATAAACATAAAGCTTAAGCTATTTATAAAACTAATCATTTTTATTATTTAGTATAACACTTGAATAAACAATCGTTTTGTTAAGTCTATTATTTTTTGCTTTAATCCCATCCCATCTCATCTCTCCATAGATTTTAATTAAATAGCTTTTTGTTTTATGTTTTCAAAAAAGCCGACAATAAGTCTAATTTTGAAATCATTTTGTGCACCAATTGTCTCAAAAATGAAACAACAATTAAATTGAAAATCAATTTAAAAGTTATCAAACTTTTATAATCAACTTTATATGAATGTCGTCTATGATTCAAAAATTGGTATTAATTATGAGAAGAATGTCACTTACGAGGCAAAGAGTGCTCTCAAAGGAATGTCATAAAAAGCATAATAATGACAACAGAACAGAACAGAACAGTTGCCAATACTCACAACAGAAGACTGTGGTCTGAATGTGGCATAACTGCTGTTAGAGTCTTGTGTGGTATAAGTGGAACAATTTCCAGGAGAGTGCGGACCGTTTGAGATGACCTCCACATCGACGGGCGGCGCAGGAAATGGCAGTTGGCTTTTGGGTGGGGAGTAGTTCAGTGGCTGTAATGGTGGAGGCGGTAGAGGAAGATCTTCTTCAATCAGTGGTATATTACTATATGTGGCCATTCCTTACATACATTCAAATACACGTATAATATATTAATAGCAATTCATTACTAATATAATACTTAATACTAATATATATTTATGATATTTATACATAAAATTAATATCAAATTCAATACCCATTTGTTTTTTTAGTTTCCATTTATCGATATTTGACATGTTTTGCGAATATGAGTCCATTAATTGCTTTCAAATATTAGTAAATTCTTTATTGAATCCTACTTTCGAAGAGAGCTTTGATTTGAAAGAAAATAATTTCTGTTTCTTTTAGAGATTAGTTTTGTTACAAAAAGTGTTGAAACAGATGTTGAGTCAGTCTTAGAGACTGTAAATGTTTGCGATTTTGCGTCACTTCACAAATGCATTACTAACGCATTACAAACACATTCAATCACTGATTATATGGCTTTAAACCTAATGAACGTAATGAACAAATGTTATTATCATATAATCTCTCTTTTTAACAAAATATCAATATTTAGTCTAAAATAGAGAAACAAAATATTTTAAATTCCAGTTCCACTCAAACTCCACTCTAATTAATGATTAAACTCCACCTCCAGAGTAAACATAGGCTTGAATCGACTCCGACTCCATCTATAGCTTTACTGGAAAAAAAGGTTATGCTTTACAGCAATAGATGAGAACTGACGAGAAAATAGTGACTTTTCTAGTCTTTTGATAATGAGTTAGAATTGAACGAAATGTTAATTCATTTATTTAATTAACTTTAATTACTATTTAAGGGCCAATTCGTTACACAAATATTTCAAATGTGTATTTCATAGAGTATTGCAATCAAAATAATAACAATCATAGACTTTTAAAACTAATAATAAAACACTTTTTGATGACTCATATAATTTATAACTTTTATCACATTTCATATTCATATCTGAAGTTAAAGCATATTCTTAAATGACAGCTCACTTATTATAATACATTTGTAATAAAAATCTATTTCAAGCTTTTGATACTTTGCTTTAATTTTCAAATTTATGTTGAGTTTGAATTGGTTTTAAATTTAGATTAAAATACAATAAGAATAAGAAAAGAATTAGCGTTTACTCGTTCTTACATTCGGTGTCTTTTAAACATATAGTTTGAAAATTAACTCATTTAACTTCAAGAAAACGTTCTCATCAGCCAACTCCCTAATGAGAGGAGATCTTACCTCAGCCCCTGTTAACCAGTGAGATTTTTACAGTGTGTAGGTGTGGGCAAACGCGTCGGGCCGAAGGGATGTTTAAAAAAACACAGAATATGTGGCCAACATATAGCATAGAAAATAGCCACTCCTGGGGTTCGAACTCGATTCGGAGTCGAAGCCATAGAGTGTTGCGCCACTCCTCCCCTAGGGTGTCTCTGTGGCGCAGTGAGTTAAGGTGCCGGACTAATGTCGAAGGATCGTGGGTTCGAATCTCAACCTCGCTCGTTTCTTTGACTGCGATTTTCTGGCCAAAAGTCCATTGTTTTCGAGCAATCCCTAGGCCCGTAGCATTTGCCCACAGCCAACACAGGTAACACCTGTGAAAATCTCACTCTAACTCTGGGCTAAAGGTGAGATCTCCTCTCATTAGGGAGTTGGCCCAAGAAAATGTTATGTAAATGCAATGTTAACTCCAATTCAACATTTCATGATTGCACTGACTATTTAATGATTGCCCTCAAAAAAATCAAAATAAAATCTTTTTAAATTTAGACACAAGGATGAGATGTGCTCTTCACTAACATACTGTATTTGCAAAACAATTACAAAGCTGTTTAATTAATTAAATAACATAATATTTTTGGTAATCGTATACAACTATATTAAATTAAAGAAAAATTTCTATATTTTCTCAGCTTTTAATTATTATTATGATAATTATTTTCTCATTGAAATGTGCAATCATTTCAACCATAAAAGTTTGATTTAAGCTTAAATAATACAGTAATAGCTCGTAAGCAAGAAGTGCATCACTCTATTTAATTAATCAAAATTTTAATTAATCATATATATGGTTCACTACTAAAAGACATTTAAATTTTTTTAAACAATTCATTATATATTGTGCTACTATTAAAACGGCAGTGTATTTGCTTAAGGCCTAAAATCATGCGTTTTTATTACAGAATTGGCCACAATATCGATGCACTAATAAATATTATCAATACGTTAACAATTATTTAGAATTTTTTTATAGTATCAAAAAAATGGTTTACATAAGTTTTTTTATTAATTTTAATTAAAAGAAATTAAAATATTTGCTTAGTTTGAAGCGAAAAGAGTTACGACTTTATTACTCAATAACTTGAATTATGGGTAATTGCTTTCGACAAAAACAATAACTTCACGCATTTGACAATAGCTATTGCAGGAGATTAAGTATCATATCTTTTAGGATTATGAATACAATGATAAGTTTCAATTATTTTTAATTATTTTAAAATCTTTGAAGCTTGCCGTACAGTAACAAATTTGATTAACTTTCGGGTATGAGATAATAGACATATTCAAAGAAAATTCTGTTCTTCATATAATATCAAAATATGAATTAAATAATAAATAATTAGAGATAAATACAGTAAAATCAAATCACATTTCAAGTGTTATTGATTAATAACAATATTTTAATGAAATGTATTTGAATTCATATTTAACATAAGGGTATTTGAGTAAAACATTTGGAACAATACTTTATTTACAATAGAATTATTTCATTTGATAAACTTTTAAATTATTTGTAAAAAAGATTTACTTTCATTTCTCAGATATTATTTTTACATAAAAATTAATTTTTAATAAGTCTTAACAGAGCTTTTAAACGATCAATAGAACTGTTTAAAGCTTTAAAGTGATTGCAAAGAATGGACAAACAGTCAAACAATGCCATTCATATGCATACAGATAAATGTGATCAATAGGATAGATGTCATCTTTGACTTAGTTATTTAGCCTTAATATCCAATCTCTCAAGTGCTCAATAAAGTGTTTATTAAGTAAAATGTAATGGAAAACCTTTATATCTAAAAGATTTTGCTGTTATCTTAATATTATTATAAAATTAAGAGCTGAAACAGTAGAAAATAAAGATATATTTATAATTTGATAAATTGATGAAAGCTTTGCAGAATATGTAAGCGTACGGCTAATTGAGACTAATAGAGAAATAACAATATTCTCTGTTTAAACTCTAAAGCATTAATAATACAATAAAATTGATTAATATTTATTATGAATGTTAACTTATGATATTTAACTCGAAATTGTGTATAAATAATGTTTAAAGAATTATTAGAGAAGATATACTGTAATTAAGGTTTGACTAATGTTTATTTGTTACTAAACTAAATATTTGACTAATAATAGCGTTCGGTTATTGTTTTTGTAATTAAATATTCAAAAGCTTCAAAAGTGACCCATAAGTAGACAGATATAGTCAGATGCTCACCATTCCTGATTCCCGTTTGTGAACAATATCAATAAACTTTTAATCATAAAAAACCGATCACAATATTTGCACATATTTTTACAACTTTTCGAAAATCGAAATTCGCTGCTTAGAAAACAGGTACTCATATACTCATACTTTCATACTTTTAGGCAAAATCATGCAAAACAAATAGAGGAACATTTGAGCTTTAATTAAATTAACAATATTTACAATTAATAATATATTTATTTTATGTGGAGCACCCATTAAAATACTCTTCTTATTATTGTTACCCTCGCTTTACAAACTTATAACATCTTTATTATTCATTTGATTTTTATTTATTTAATTGAGATCATAGTCATTGCTATTTTGCGCTTATTTTCGATAGAAAAGGAATGAATATCTTTAAGAAATATATGCATAACAAACACTAAAATGGTTGCGTTCATAAAATTATTTGACAAATCACTTCTCAAAGTCAGCCATCAATTTAGCTTTCGTTTAAACATTCGTTTTAACCGATTCTATAATAATAATCATCAATGTGTCTAAAATACCCGCATTAATGGAATAGCGTCGGTAAAAATAGACTATTCTAACGAAGCCATTATAGCCTAAAAGCCTCTAATCATATGCCAGACAGAGTCTCAATTAAAATTCCATTTAAGACTAATTGCAGGCAATGCTAACAAGAATTTGTATATTCTGTAAATTGATTAAAAAGGTTAATTGTAATCAAACCTCAATTTGATATATAATTAATATCTATCAAAAATATCCGGGATGTTCCATAATTCCGTAGTAATGCCCGTTATATATAATACCGATTTCACGCAATACTTCGCCCCTAATCGTAGCCTTAATTACCCAATTATGGCATTCTTGGCTCTCTTTTTCTCTCTCAAGTTTGTCGATATCAACTATTTTAGAGCTGAGTCTCTCTAATATAACTCCAATGTCTTTAACATTTAAGTGACGCTTTTGTTCGACAGACAACTGATCCACTAATAGCAAGTATCGTTCGCATAATTGTTCGTCTTCTCTCTCTGTAGTTTCTGTTTCTGAATCCGAGTTACCATTGCTGGTGACCGGTATTTTGGTGGGCTCTGTGTCCATAAATCTGACGTGACCTTTGGCTGACGGCGGCTTTTTGCTTATGGCTCCGGTAGAACTCGAGACCATTATGTTTTCAGCTGAGGATGAAATACCTGTTAAAAGAGGTATTGAACCGATACCTTCTTGTATCGGTGAAGTGGCAGCTGATCTATTGACCTATTGATACAAATGATTAAAATCTCATCAGAAAATTAAAGCGTAATTAATATCAATTAATTTTAATACTGTTTTAGAAAACTTATAAACTCTTCAATATTTATACAAACTTTTAAAGCTATGATTTACTTGAATGTTATGATATCTGATAATAGTTTGAAACGAAAGATCAAAACAATTATTACACTTATACTCCCGCCTCCTCTGTGAAGAGCAGCGCAATGAAAATCACAAAGAGAATGGTCGTGATCTAGAGTAGGACTGAATTGCTCTAATTTATCATAATCTTCGTCCTCCTCTTCTGATAATGTTCGAAATGGCAGTGTTCTAGTGATAGGTCTTTGTTGAAGACCATCGAGTGATAGTTTGGCACGACTGGTGGCAGTTGACAACACAGTTGAGCTTAAATTTTTCACTGATGATGAATATTGAGCGTGAGTTTCAGATGTTTGTGATGGTTGTGATGCGACGACTTCGACCCTCCACGAAGACGGCTCTGTGTAATCGCCGCCTCTCTTGAACCTATCTCTTTGATCCCATTGAAGAATAACAGTAACGTTTCCCTTATCGTCCTTTATGGTCCACGACGGAGGCTTATCAACCAATTCTAGTGTTTGCAGTGCATCGCACACTATTCGCGGAATAGCAGTAATTGCTGTCAATTTTTAAAATCATTTGTTAAAACTTCATTCAATAGGTTGTAAACATTATTTGTATTAATAATACAGTATTTAATATAGAAATACAGTAAAACTTTAAGTGATTGGGTTTTAGGTGATTACAGAAAAAGAATGTTCAGTTATTTAAGTATATTTGCAAAATATGTTCAATACGAAGTGTTCTGTTCTATTACAAGTATTTTGCAAACTTTTTAAGTGACAGAAACTTTTAAACTAAACATTCATTGCAATCAAGTAGTGATTAAAAGTTATATTTTAGACGCACAAAATCTTTTAGATATTCAAATCTTACTTTAAACATAAGAATAAAGTTCATTAAATAATATATTGTATGTATCTGTATGTCAATTAATTTTCTCTCACAAACTTTGAGAATAATTTTTGAGAATCTTTATTCAAATCTAATTTATGATCAATACCTGTATTGAATATCAATGTTATCATGTGCTTAAAAAATTAATATAAATCTAACTTTTAAACAAATAAAATAATAAATAAAACATTTTTCTAAATAGACTTTTTAATGGTATTTTGAAGTAGTTTACGAAAACAGGCCTTGATTCTCGACGGGAGGGCAGAGAAAGTTGGTGTCTAGCAAAATCGATAGTCTTTTGCTTACACTAAAAACATTATTATTCAATGTACTGAAAAATGAAAAAAATCAAAAATTTTAGCGATTAATCATTAATTAAATGACTGAATATAACATTAAATTTGATTCAAAAATAAGATAATATTCAATTGGTTACCAATTAATTAATAGTTAACTGTTAATAATTATATTCATTAGTTTATATCAAATTGAATTTTACTCTTCAGTCAAATATAAAAATAAGAGACAAAACACAAGAATTTAAAAAATAATTAAAATATAAATAAAATGAAATGAGAGCAGAGTCTGACCAGCTTTGAGCGCTTCAACGCCTGGCGGTAACCAACGCTCTCCTGATTTAAGTAATAGAAAAATTGTGTCTTTTTCTGCGGTTTGAAAGTAAGTGTCGTCTTCGACTTCAGTTCCATCGCATTCTAATACGACTCTAAGATCTGAAACGTTATCATAACCTAACTTTTCTGCGCCGCGAAGTTTGAACTCAAGAAGCGATTGTGCGACCACTGACTTACGGATCTGTCTATTACAGGACCATATTTTGTACGGGCGTTGAAGTGAAAACTGTTATACATATTAAACATGTTAAACATCATTAACTCTATAGACTATAATGAACTACAGACCAAACTTGTCATTATATGAATGTTTGGCGCAAATCATTACAATCGCTCTCAAATATGGCCATCACTTGTGCTGATCATTAAATGCTTTCAAATACAAAATAAAACTTTAGTTTAAATGCAAAGCAATAATAGAGTAATGAAAGACATACTTATAATTGATTTATTAAATTAATTACTAATAAACATAAATATTAATTGAATTTAATGATTAATTGCATTATTATTTGAGTTGATTTACTATTTATTAGAAACTCAAATATTTTGATAATTGAGTCAATAATTAGTCGTTTAATAAATACTATAATTAATTACAATAATAAACACAACACTTATTGAATGATTACATGTTTTAATTGGTTATTATTTCAAATAATTTTTGTTAAACTAATAGTTTATTAAATAATTGATTAATATTTGAGTCATTTGGGAGTCAACTCATATTCAGTGATATTCAGCTGTTTTTTCCAAATGGCCGTCAATTCGCAGTACAGTCCGTCTCAGTTCTGACTCTAATCCAAACTCGAATGAGAACAGAATATAAGGAATATTCTGTTTGCGAAAGAGATGCGCTCTTCAAAGGCATCACATCTTTGCTCTCAATCCTTAACACAACGAACACAACAACACAACAGATGTATGTATTGCGCAATCACTACAGCTGTGCGACTATTGAACAAAACTATGAGATATTGATATCATTCATATCATTCATATCACATTCATATGAGTTATGGCTCTCTTTTGAACACTTTTTGAGCACTTTTTCGTCTATTTTGCAATCATTCAAAGTGTAAACAAAACGCTATTTTCCCAAAATTATTATTAATAACCGTTTAATTGTGATTTGTTTTATGCATTATTTTCTATGTATTAGTTTTGGTATTATTTCTCATTTAAATGTTTTGTAATTAAAACTAATTTTTGAGATATTTTAAGAAAATAATTGTTATTTTGATTTAAATATAAACTTATATTAATATAAAATATTATTTGATTTGAATTGAACTCAAGATATGAGTGAAGAACACAATAACCAGAAAATGGTAAGCAATTTAAACAATTATTTGATGATTAACTGTATTTGTGATGCCATTGAGATTCACATAGTTTTCAATTTTATTACATTTTAATTGTATTTCAAATTAAATCTTAATTTCAGTCAAACTCTGAATCAAAAGATATAACAAATGATAAAAATGAAAACCAATTGAATCAAAGCGAAGATGAGATGAAAGAAGAAGTGAAGCCATTGGTAAATAAGGTATCGATTCGCGAGAGTTTGGTGACCACTGCCGTCAGTTTTCTACTCAATCCTCGAGTAATAGACAGTCCGTTAACACAAAAGCGAACTTTTCTTCTGAAGAAAGGCTTGAGTTTAGAAGAAATAGATTTAGCCATTGATAGAGCGAATGCCTTACGACTGACTCCCACTCAAACTCAACATTCAGTTATCAGTAATAGTGATACTCAAAGATTGATATCTGACTCAACTCCTCCACCAATGCCTCAACCGATGCCTCAACCGATGCCATCGTTTCTGAACCGAAGCACTAATTTTATGGCAAGTGTTGCTCTTTTGGGTGGCTTTGTATACGGCGCTTATGTGTTATACAAGCGTTTCATAGAACCAGTTCTTTTCCAAGAGAAAGAGCCACAAAAGCATCCCTTCGTTACAATTCAGGAACAACTGAATCAGTTGTCAAATGCAATGACTTTACTTCAAACTAATGTCTCGACAATTGAGTCAAACATTAAGAAACAAATTGAATTGGAATTGATTTCATTGAGATCTCCACAAGAAGTGACATTACATGAACTTAAGACAGAATTGTCATCAATTAAGGCTCTTTTACTTAACAGACGTCAATTCGCAGCCACTCCTATCCCAAGCATTCCTTTATGGCAACTGCAACTCGACTCCAATGACGCCAATAAAGACTCTGTCAATAAAATTACTAAACTTAACAGCGATTCTATTGAACAAATGAATGGATCCGTTTCTAACAGTGATTCTTCTGAAGAGAACCACAACAGTTCTACCGATATTAATAGCAGTAATGAATCCAATAGTAATTCCGCTGTTAATGGTATTGTCGAACCGATTATATGTGATTAAAAATCATGTTCTTCAACATTAAGTACAATAATTATCATTTAATTATTAAATACAAAATAAGAATTTCAGATCCGGTTGCATTTCAGTTGTGATTTTTTAATTAATTTAAATTTAAATTAAACTCAAAGCTATCATGTTTTCGGTATATTTACTGTGTATTGGTTTTCAGTTTTTAATTGTAAGGTTGCAGTCCTTAAGACGGATTGATATGGTTTAAAGACACAAAATTTAATATATGTAATAAATTTTATTTAAAGGCAATATAAAACTATTTACAAGTATTTGTATTTACATAAAATAAGTTACAAAATAGTAATTTATTGATAATTTACAAAAGTGATTATGATATGTATGAATAGATAGCTTTTATAACAAGGAGCGATCCTTTTTTAATGAGGAATGCCTTTGTTTATGAAGAGCGAAAATAATGAAACAGATGAGAGATGTGGCCAATAAGGCCAATATAGTAGTAGAAGTTGTTAAGAAAGTTAATAGTACTTCAGCAGTACTGCTGAATAGGAATAGTTGAGTGACTTCCACCACGTCTTTGACGTTTTTTTTAGTGATGTCAATTTCTGCTTTTATGAGACAAATGTCTTGATTAGACCAATGATAGTCTGAGAGTAATATATCATTCACTCCGTTCGGATTTCCCATTGAAGCGAAGTTAGAGAAGGATTTTATGAGAACATGCGTTAGCTTTTCGTCATCTTTGCTCGAAATTACAGGAAAACTATGGATAAGACCAAATGCAAGTAAGACATCGTCGCCATGAATGGCTGAACTGATAAATCGAGGAGCGATTGAGAATGAGGGCCGATATTGCAATTCATACATAAATGCATTCGTGAATGTACTGTTTGCATCGTTTTGTTTTGTTAATTGTCTTTTGATAAGCAATTTATTGAAGGTTTTCATATGAGATGTAATAAATAGTGAGGAACAGAATTCCAGATACTTCTCTCTCAGCGATGAGTTTTCGTTTTTGTTTATAAGCGATGAGATGAAGACTTTGTTTTGATAACTCGTAGAATTGCTTGTCTCCTGATTTTCATTGAGAAACATATTCATGTCGTTCTCAATCATTTCCAAAAAGTCACTTTCAGTCACATCATTATTAATAATTTTCTCATAAAATCGTGATTTTGTCACGAAATGAGTTAATAAGCAAAGGCTGCCCTCAACTTGATTGGTGCCAAGCATGACATCAGTGACTCCATTAGCGAAGTGTCCTTTTTCAAGGGCTCTGAGAGGCTCTTCTACTATTAAATGAGAATCGAATGATGGTTTCCATCCATAAGACGCCTTCTCCAGAATACTTTCAGCAGATGTATTATTAAGACATTGCATTTTGTCTCCAGTATTACATCCGATTGCGTTTAACAATTGATTGGCTTTATTTTGGTGATTATGTTCAAAGACCCATTTGCCGACTGCGACACCACTCAAAAGTATAGCTCTTTTGAATAGCGGTGAACCCATTTCTCTGAAGACCGGTGATGTCAACAGGATTGAGATCGACATCGAACCAGTGAAACGACCAAATAAAGTGATATTATCGGCGTCACCACCAAAAGCGTGAACATTTTTCTTTATCCATTTAAGAGCCATTATCTGATCCCAAAGACCCATATTTCCAGATGAAATTGAATCTGCATTTAGGAAACCAAAAACGCCAACGCGATATTGTACGGTCACCACAATTACATTTCCTAACGAAGCCAAATATGAGCCATCGTATTGTCGCGCGTCTGCGAAGTCATAACCTTCTCCTGGCAACCAAACCATTACTGGAAGTGGTTTCTTCGTATTTGACGCCTTTTTAGGCACATATACATTGAGGTAAAGACAATCTTCACTTATCTAAAGATAAGATAAAATAAAATAAAGTTTAAATATAGGATATTATTATATTTTATATGAATTAAGGGCTAATATTAAAGTAAAAAAGTTGTGAATGAAAATTTATAATTAAAAGGGAAGTCCGGCTGCAATTACCTTATGTTCCTCATCAACATTGAGGAGTGGATTAATTAGTTGAGGCAAATGTCTCATCTGAACGCAAGTGGGAGCAAATTCTGTCGCATCTCTCAATGATTTTGAATTATTGAGCTCTTGAGGTTTTTGAAATCGAAGTTTTCCAATCGGAGGCTGAGCGTAAGGGACTCCCAAGTATTGTAAACTTTCAATACGTTTCGATTTTACTACATGAATGCCGCGAAGTTGACCAGAAGTGGTCGCAATA
>JAUJYT010000838.1:0-14762 GCA_033996565.1 Nanhermannia nana
AGTTTTTCTGGAAAACACATACTGTAGTTTATTAATCCCTTTGTTGTATTTCATTCTATTGGCCATTTTCGATAAAAATTTTAATTTATGTGCTTAACTATAAAGTAAATAAGTACAATGTGTTAATAATGTGTTAATTTCTGATTTGACTGCAATTTATAAATACTTTAATTTATTTGAGTATTTTTTTTATTAAGAGTATGGGTATAAGTATTTTCATACCATGTATTTTATTTAGAGTTAAAGTAAAAGTATTTAAAAATATTTAATTTAATTTAAGTATAATTTGAGTAAAAGTATCGCTTAGTAAAGTATTTTAATTGAATATAAGTTAAGATATACTTTAACTTTTACTCAAATTAATTTGAGTATTACTGAAATGTTTGAGTAATACTCTTTAAACACTGGTCACAAATAACTACTCTCAATGATAATAAGTTATAAATTCTATCCTTTAGTTTAGTATTCTTAAGATCTCAAAATTTTGACACGTGTGTTACGGGTTGCAAACCACTGGTGCGTATTAATTTTGGATTTCGGTTATTAACCTAATTTAACCTCGTGCGACCGCCGAAAGGCTCAATGCGCACATACAGTATTTCCAAATTAAACTCTAACTTTTTATTTTTTTATACGACCACATCAAACATCAGTAAGCATAAGCTATACATAGGCTATACATAAGCTTATGTTAGAACTGATAGTTTTTCTGATTAAGTCTGATTCCTGATCTCAACAAACAATTCCAGTCTAAGCTCATGTCCAATCAAAGAAGGCTTTATGTTGTTCACTACATATTTAAGGTTTTATTAGGTTAATGATTCGATGCAATTATCAGTTATTTTCACTTCATTTTTAAAAACTTAATTAAATGAGCCTTAAAACTAACTTAAATTTGTTATTGAATTGCTCAGTATTTATGCAATGAAAGTTGAATAACCGATAACCTTGAAAACCAGTTTTCTCACAAAGGATTCATTGGCCACTTTTTTGATTTCAAATACAGTCAAACCAAAGATATCTTTGAGTCAAACTATTAATACGTAGTATTAATATATTGATGTTTAGGTACTGGTACTTCTGTAACAGTATAATAGTATATGCATAGAGAATAAAAGGCATGAATGTAGTGATCGAAAAATAGTACCAATGCCATGGAATGGTATTTTATTTTATTTTCTGAGTAGTATTGGGATTTACGAAATACTTAAAAATATGATTACAAATCAATTTTAATGTTATAAATGATACAGATTTTTAATTATAAAATTTTACAATCAATATTTTCTGGTGAAAAAAACATATACAAAAGCAGCAGTGATTCACTTTTTATATCAGTTTTATATAATCTATTACATTACCGCATAAATAAACAAGACAAATTCAAATTGTATGGTATGGAATGGTATTAAAATATTTTCGGTAGTATTTATTGATATTTGGTATTGGGATTCATTTTAGCTTTTGCTGTGGTATTGGAATGGTATTGGAATGGTATTGGTGTGATTTCGTGTTTTTTCGATCATTACATGAAAGGCTTTAAAAAATCGTAAAATAATGCATAGGTTCCGAGCAGTGGGCCTCTCATGTTTAAGAAGACGATCAGAGCCTCATTTGGTTAAAGGAAAATATAAATAGATATTTGGTTTAGACAAAAGTTTAATTAAATAACTATAACTTGTGATATATATCTATACTCAAGCTCTAAGGTTTCGATAATGTGTTCGCTAACTTTTCACTGAAGTAAATCCATAGAATATAATGTAAGTTATTAAATACCATAAGATTTGAGCCACAATATTGCAATATTGAATAATTTAAATATTTATATGCATGTATAAGTACAGCCTATGAATCATACAGTATATGAATATTAATACAGTAAAAGTTCGATATAACAAACCTTCAATGGGTAAAATTTTTTGTCCGTTAAATCGAGCGGTTCGTTATATCGAATGAATTTTAGCTTAAGTTAATAGCCGAACGGGATTCCGGTTATGTACGTTATAACGAGCTGTTCGTTACATCGAGGTTCGTTATATCGAGCTTTTACTGTAATACAACTTTTGAATTGAAAAAGTGGCCATTAAATGAATAAGTTTTAAAACCACTGCTTTGCAGTACATGTACTTCGTTTTTCTTAAATTGGATAAAAAAATTTAAAAACAAGTCCTTTTATAAATATACAACTTAACCGATTAAATATTAAACTATTTTTAAAAAATAAAACAAATTTTTAACAAAATATCTTATTTAATAATATTTTTAGAAATAAAATTCATTTTTAAAGTTGACTATACTTTTAATAAAACAATTTAATAGATTGGAAGCTACTGTATAACTAAAACTTTAAAATATTATTTAGATTTAATGCTCATGCGTTAAAAATTATAAGAGTACTTAATATATTCATTTATTTAATTTGAAATGAATTCATTTAATTAATAAGTTTTTACTAAAAATATATATTTATAAGGAGGTTGACTTGTATCGATGTAACGATCACTATACATGTTAGTTAACTGACCTTAACGTACAACTGTATTGTATAACTAGTTATATGAGTTATATAAGCTTCAAAAAAGAGTTGACTGTTTATCTCTATGTTATTAAAATAGTTTTCTTATGAGAGTTTATTCCGCATGAATCACAAGTTTAGTGTTGTCTTTGAGTGTTGTCGTGGCGTAAGTCGCATAAACCTAAGAGCAATCAATTCATGAGTCAATTCTAGTGTTTTTATTCATTAAAAACAAATTACTCCAGAATATCATATATGATATACAGATAAGACTTTATGTCTTATAACTTGAGTGCAACTCTACTATCATTATATTCAAAACCATTTTTCTATTATAAACAAAGCAGTGCTAACTTTCAAAACTCTCTGTTAATGTCAATAGTCATAAAAGATTTGATAAAAAGTAATAATTTTTAAATTTAATTATAAAAGTTGTTAACTTCGATTGAAACTCATTATTGATTAATTTTCTAATTAATTATTTGAATGAACAGATGTTCCGACTAATAGAAAATTGGCCTCAATTCAGGGCAACTATTGTTAACATTAATATGGATTTGCATTCAATCGTACGATCGATGAAGTCCTCCAATAATAGTAACAATAATAATAATAATAATACTAAAAGTAAGGAAAGTGTTAGTGAAAGTCATGCTGAAAGGCCTGCAAGACTTGATAGACTGTTAGAACAAGAGTCAGCTAATTTTGAAACACAAATTATGAATTCGTGGTCTATTGTGGACAAGAGTCCGCACATTAATATCAGAGAAGAAGGACTTATTGGCAAACGAAGACCTGTCGCAAAGTCTACCGATTGTATGCGCGGACGTATGGCATATTCCAATGGTTTGCATGTCTGGACAATTCACTGGCCAGCAGATTGTCGCGGAACTCATGCTGTGGTCGGTGTGGCCACTAGTTCGGCACCGCTTCATGCAACCGGTATTTTATATCTTATTAATTCATTTTCATAAAAATATTTTCACGTTTTTGTTATTTCAAAGTCTTATCGATTTATAGATAAAGATATTAGCGATCAGTTTACTAGTGCTGTTACTGTAGGTCTTAAATAGTGTTTGCCATAAGGTTTGACTTGATGTGGGTATATTTCTGCGCATTTTTCAATACAAAATAGCCATAATTGAAAATTAATTAATTCAATTAATTTAACAAATTTTAATAACATTTTTGATAAAAAATAAGCTAATTTTGTAACAATTTTATTAAATAGTATTTGTAAAACTATAATCTAAAGTATGATTACAATTAAAGATTAAAATTCATAATCAATATCAAATAAAGGCTCTTCTGAGACTGTCTCAGAAAAGCCTTATTTGCAAAATTAGCTTATTTTTATCGAAAATGCTATTAAAATTTGTTAAATTAATTTATTTTCAATTATGGCTATTTTGTATTGAAAAAATGCGCAGAAATATACCCACATCATGTAAAACCTTATGGCAAACACTAGTCTTAAAGCTGCTGCTGCAGGAAATGAATAGTACAGTCACTCAAGCAAAGATATGTTCTTATCATCCCGGAAAAGGTCCGCACATTCTCAATGACTAAACAATTATTAATGTGTAGTTACTTAAGCTTTATAAATAAGCACCTCTGGACTTTACGGGGTTTTACTGTCGTTTTAGTGATTGTACAGTACATCAGTTGCGAGTCGCTCAGCATTGCCAACTTTTTTAGTCCAAAACTAGACAGAAATATCTCAAGGGGGGGACCAAAGGACCATATGTTCCAATAAACAGATATATATAGATACAAAAAAAACATTTTCATGTTAAAAATCACGTTATTGTTTATTTTTATTCTTAAATGAATACTTTTTTCTGATTTGACTGCTTTAAGAAATTCTATTATTAAAAATAGTTTAAGCGAAATCAGAACAAGTTATCGAGTAATCAAAATTTATAAAATTTCCGCATTAACTAAATCTGTTTTCAATCCATTTCTTACATTTCATACTCTTTTCATTAAACTGAATACTCGCTCGACAGCATCGATATAATATTTATTGACTTTTATTAATTTTATTGATAAAAATAAGAAAGTATTATAAAAATGTCCAGTTTTGTTAACTTTGCAAAACGGGACGGTTGGCAATCCTGATGGCGAGGCTAGCATATGGCCGAGGGGGAATCAACTCAAATTGAAGGTTTCTGCATTTGATTTCTTAGACAGTAACAGAATAATAATAATGATTTAAATCAAGGTTATAATTGTAATTAGATTTCCACTTTCATGAAATCAAAATTTATTTTTAAGTATCATTAAAACTTTTTATCATTTTATGCCTCTCACTGGCTTCGCCACCACAACAAATTACTATTTGTATTAGGCATTACATATACCTGGCAGACCTTAGGCGTCTATGTGCTGTCTGTTTACCAATTGCTTGTACTGTAATGCACTGTATCTCAACATCAAAACAAGTGTAATATTTAAATTAATCAACTTTAAAGCCAAAACAACTTTAAATTCCCAAATAAATTAAATCACGTTTATTTATAGACAATATCATTAAATTATCGGTTGTTCACATAGTACGTGCGCTGTTTTAGATCATTTCCAGACCCCTATTCTTCTATGTACATTTCATGTTCTCCCTAAACCACAAATTTTCTTTGGTGTCCGAAAGATTTTTGCACGAAATCTAGAATAAAAATTAAATTTTAATGAGAAAGAACATTTATTATCATTATATGGGTCCTAATATTTTTGTGTAACTCATTTGAATTTTAAGAATTTGCCATTAAAGTGAATGGGTGAGTTTGCATCAGCATTCGGATATATAAAAACTGTAATATTTAACTTAAATTCACATTTTCTTAAATGCAAAAGAAAACAAATACTGATAAAATTCTATATTTTAGAAATACTTACAGTTTTCTAATCAATTTCTAATTTATTACGTTAGACTGTAAATAATAATAATGACTTACATTTAATACTTTCATATTAAAATTCAGTAAAACTCAAATATCTTAAAAACTATTAATTTTATTCAAAAATTTCTTTGATATTCTCATTTCTCGTCCTAATTTACATATGAATTAAGTCTAATTTCAATGAAATGAGACTTAAAAAACAAGAAAAATAAGAAAGTTAGTGTCGGCGATAATTTGACGTGATACCGAAATAAGTGAATCGTTACAGCTTAATAAATTAAATGTATTCAATGTATAGCTATAACGGTTTTTAAAATTCAAATGAGTTATACAAAAATATTAGGACCCACATAATGATAATAAATGTTCTTTTCTCGTTAAAATTTAATTTTCAGTTTAGATTTCGTGAAAAATTCTCTCGGACACCAAACAATATTTCCGGTTAAGACGCACTTACACATGTACTCAACCACGACTCCTTCCGCTATAATTTTATGCAACACTTATTTAAAATAATTTATAAACAATTAAATGATTATATAAATTCATTATAAATATAAACTGAATTACTTTCATTGACTTTTTCAAATTCTTTATCATCAAAAGAAGTGATAATAGAGGTTGAAAGGTCGTGAATATTTCGGTGACTACCTTCGCGATGATTGTACTAAATTATAGTCCACATACACCGCACACACGTTTCTTTGAACTTGTTCTCAATTGATGGACAAAATTATAGATTCCAACACTCGACTCATGTTGGCATATTGTCAGTGACAACTTACCCTTAGCTGGTAGCATAACATTTTTAACCAGTGCCCAGCGTTTGGTTGAGATAGGTGGTGCACTGTACCCTATATCAGGTTTAAATGTTATTATATCAGCATTTGTTGCCATTGTAATCATGTGAACATGATTTAAGTACTGGCAGGGGTGGGCCGATGTTAGGAAAAGTAGTTACCCACTACTTTCAGTAATGGGTGCTCACAAGTATTTTTCTGAGTACTCTTCAATTCCCAACTACCTCAGGTCAGTTTGGTGTACCCGAAAGTACTCATGAGTACTGCTCATTCAATTTCTTCGATTTTACTGTTTATTTCTGCCATTTTTAAATATTTTAATGAATTTCGCACAAATTGACATTTTTGTTATTTTTGTTATTTTAATTTTTAAATTTTTGAGAATAAAGTGATTACTCGGCTAAATATGAATGAATACTCGTTACTATGCGGGAGTAATCTTGAGTACCGGTAAAAACGAGTACAGGGTATTTCATTGAAGTTGGGACCGAATACTTGAGTACTCGTAGTTATCCGGTTACTCACCAATAGCTGCTGACACCGGCCCAGCCCTAAGTAATGGAATACAACAAATTAGTCAAATAACAGTACAGGTCGAGTTATAATCAGTTTCTGTCTTAAGATTTTACTTTAATAAACTGTTTTAAATATAACTTAAAGTTAGAGACAATCCAAGCCACTGATTGCCGAGCAAAGCAGTCGAAACGCTAGCATTCGGCGACTGTAAAGTGCTAAATAAAAATTGTGAAAAAAATTCAAATAAGTCATATAATTTTACACAATTTATAAACTCCCTCAACAGATACTAAAGAAAAAGTGATTCATAAAAGGTTGAACTAAAATGAATTGCAAATACTGGACTATTGTTGAACTCCGCACTGTGACAGGTCCCCACCTGAGACACTACAGTAATCGTTAAAAGCACTATACACGCATAAATCTGCTTCAACTCTCTTTCTATGTGTACGCTTTTGGCCATCCCACCCATGACTGAGTACGTACTATATGAACCACCCCTTATGATGTGTTTACTTTAGCTCGAACTTGAAAAAGTTTTCCACTAAAAACATTTTATGAAAAGCCAATGCTATTCAAAGTCAAAGCAAAAGTAGAATTAATGGCAGTTTACTATTAATTACATTAAATTATCCCAATGGAAAAGGAATACTAATCTATTGAAAGCCATTTGCATACTTGTACACGATATATGTTCAAACCAGACTTTTTATATTCAATGTAAATACTTGTTTTTTATCTATACATAACACTGGTGTCCTTGAATTAAACGATTTGTTGCATACATTAAAACCGAACCCTTTACGATTCGCTTAGCTATAGCTGATGTAGAATTTATTACAACAATGCTAATTATGTGTATGATTTGAAAATAGTGTTCCTATTTTTTGTCTTTAGCTCGGATGAGGACTAGAATACTTATAATATTCATAACATTTAATTCTTTATTTTATTAATAAATAATTTAAATAATAATTAATTGTTTTATATTGAAGGATATTGTTCTTTAGTTGGCTCTAACGAAGACTCATGGGGTTGGGATTTAGTGAGAAACAAATGTTATCACAATCAACAAGAAATATCATACCCTAATTGGCTGACATCAAGAGAACTATTTCAAATCCCCGACCAGTTTATGGTAGTTTTGGATATGGATGAGGGCACTCTTGGCTTTATTGTTGACAATGTTTATCTGGGAATCGCTTTCTCCGGATTAAAAGGCAAAAAGTTATTTCCCATTATTAGCACTGTTTGGGGTAATGGAGAAATTGGAATCAAGTATTATTCAGGTCTAGAACCTGGGCCTTTACTATTAGAAGAATGTTGTCGTAAAGTTATCAGAGCTTCTGTCGGAAAAGAGAGGATTAAGAAAATCAAATCTGATTTACTGCTGCCAAATAAACTGAAAGATTATTTAGTTTATTAAAGCTGACTCATCTCAAACACTATTTATTATCAATCATTATATCATTTTATGTTTTTATATTTGATTTAGTCATCGATTTTTTTACAAATTATTAATTAATATTAATTTCATCGATAATAATATCATATATTAGACGATAATATATTGAATACATTATTATTGAGCTATACATACATAATATTATTCCTGTATTACCTGTATATGCAATCCTACAAATATTCAAGTCATTAAAGTTCTTTGAAAAAGTTTTATTCTGATTTACATTTAATTTACTGTATATAATAATTTAGTTTAAGGAAAAACAAATCAAACAATTGTTTAAATTTCGAGAATAAAATTTGGTTTCATATAAAATTAATTTTAAAAACAAAATTATGAGAAAATAAAGTTGACATTGTCTTCCACTCTACTGCCAATACTGCCAATGAAGTCTAAACTGGTGTTTCTTCGTCTTACGATTTAGCGAAAGCGAAAAACAATCTCAATTTGTGAACCTATACCTGTAATAGAGAATAAATATCAATAATAACTTAATTAGTGTGATGGCTCATACATCTCATACATACTCATCCAATATAACACATTATCAGTCAAGTGAGGTTTGAAACAGAGGTTTTTTAAAGATTAAAAAACGTAATAATTTCAATAGTTATATAACTTAAAAAGCAGTTCTTATTTTTTGAGCCTATTTTTACATGCGCTCAAAAATGTTGGCCTCTTCTCTTATACAAACTTCATTTAAAATATTTGCCAAAAGTTTGATTTTACTTTTTCGTTCATTTTTGGTCTTCTTTTTATTGATACATAAAATGATTGCAATTTTAATATTACATATATTAATATTAACAAAATTGAAATGACAGCTGAGATCACAAGACTTATAAGGAATACAACTTTTTTGGTCACTTTTAATGTGCAATTTAATGAAATTATATTCAATGATTTTGTTGTAACTGTGATATTAATTTCTTCATTTTTTAATGACATACTTGTAGTCCATATTTTAATGAAATAAGTTGTCGCTGACGTCAGATTTCTTATAATAAACGTAGAATTTCTATAATTATTTGTTTCTTGCAATAAAGTTGTCTTTTTTGAATCGTATACTTGATAATTAAAATAATTCCAGTCCAGCATTTCTTAGGACATTAAAATTACGAACAATTATTTATTTAGCAAATTATATTCTAACTTATTTTTACTCATTTTATATACTATCTCAAAAAAATTATCTGTTAAACTGTGTGCATTTGAATCTATTTTTCTCGTCAGTTCCGTCAGTTCTATGCATTAAGCGGTTGACTTATTTTTAGTGGTCGGTATTTCCGAGAGTTCAGACTTTTCGATCGAGACTCGAGAGTCTCGACGAGTGTCTCAAATCTCGAAATTATACTGTCTGACATACATAACGTAACGTAACATAACATAACATTTTCTTCGGCCAACTCCCTAATGAGAGGAGATCTCACCTTTAGCCCGTTCGCCATCACCGTCGCTCTCACCTTCACCGTTAGAGTGAGATTTCTACAGGTGTTACCTGTGTTGGCTGTGGGCAAATGCTACGGGCCTAGTGATTGCTCGAAAACAATGAATGTATGGCCGGTATATTGCAATCAAAGAAGAACAGCTAGGCTGGGATTCGAACCCACGATCATGAGTCAGGCACTTTACACACTGCGCCACAATGACTCCACAATGTAACATACAAATTTTCAAAATTTTTTTAATATTTTAAAATAAGTTTTATTTTGTATTATTTCATACCTATAGACTTGAATAACATTATAATTGTATTATTTAGCTTTATGTTTACCATTATAACTTTAAAATTTAAAAAACTTAAAAAATGATTTTTTACAAGAATACAGTGATTTTTGCAGCAGATTATCACGAATATTGATGTTTTAAACATCATTATTCTTATAAATATTTGTTTCGTGAAGTATTTTTGAAAAACTTATAATAAAACCAAAAAAAAAATTTATTCAAATTAAATTTCGAGGGTCTCGACTGCACTCGATCGAGATCGAGAGTAACAACCTATACTTGTTTTTCATCCAAAAGTTCATATATTAATATATAAATTATTTAAACTTTCAGTATTGTAGTATAGAATTATGAGTAAAAATTATTGAATGTTATCGAATGCACTCTAATTGTTTACATCAAACTAACACGCAAGTGAGGGTTTAGTTCAACTCATCGATAATAAATGGGGCAAACATTTTCATTTTTTAGTTTATTAAGTAGAATTTGAGTGAAAATAGACTCGATTTATATGTAAATTAGACCGATTTTCTCAATATGAAAGTCAATTTTGTCTAAAACTAATGTTTTTGAGATTTTTATAAAAATGAATTTTATTAAATTTTTTCTAAAATTTCATTTAAAGATAAATACCTAAAAAGTATTAGCTTTAGCACTGAAGGCAGGGTTACCACCTGTCCGGTTTTTAACTGTATAATTTTGGCGTGTGCTGTCCGGGGGCAGACGAGAGGTCCAACCGGACTATACCTGTCCGGTTTTGGACCAAAAACTCAATCAAAAGCTGTATTACAAGTAATTTGAATCATAAAATTTCCTATAAGTGATTTGATTGCGCAAAGTGTATTCGCATCACATGTTCAAAGATATCATGAGTTTTGACTAAACATTTAATGCTTTTAAAGTTTTTATGTATAATAATTAATGTGAGTAATAACTAATAACTTATTAATATTATTGTCAGCTAATAAGGAAACTAAATGTGAGTGTTACTTTTATGATGATTGGTTACAAAATGAAGATGACTCATTTAAATGACTTTTTGAAACGAAGCTCATTTGGTGGTGACGTTCACTTTATTTTGCAATACATGTTCTGCTCCTAATTTAGAATTAATATTAGAATGTTTTTTTCAATTTACTCAAGTTTGAACATATGTTGAACGAGTTTTAGTATTATAGATAACTTACGCTCAAAATATTGGAATAGATTATTAACGCAAAATCTTAAAGCGGACATTTGTGTTAAAGTTAATTTTGATTTAGATTGTTCTCAATTTGACGATTTTATTAAAGATAATGAACAAATTAAAAGGGCAGCAAAATCTAATACTAAATATATCTTCAAACTAAACTAATAATTGTATTTTATCATAAAATTGAATAAAACAAGGCTCATTCACAATTATATAACTCACACTGTCTTTATTATCAGTGGCGAAGCTAGCATAGGGGCAAGGTGGGCATATGCCCACCCAACTCAAATTAAAAGTTAATTAATTTCATAAAAACCTTTTTTGTTTTGTACTTTTTGAGCTTGAATTACATGAAATTATTCAAATAAAGGCTTTACAAACTGTAAAACACACTACAATTCACTAAAAAAATACAATGTGTTAAGAAGTTTTGTGTGTTTCCTATGTTTGCGCTTCTAATAAAAATTTTCTGGCTTCGCCACTGTTTATTATCAATACAAATATTTCAAAAGTAAAAAACGCCTAGATACACATAGACAAAATGATATACTCGCATTGTTACATAATGCGAGTTAACAATTTTTCAAAAAATCAAAGGGTTTTGATTTGAGTTTTTTGCTTGGCTTTGTCTTTGGCAAAAATGTGGTGGGTCTGACTCAATGAGATGAACAAAGGGTTTAAAAATACAAATCAGCAGAATTTTGATTTCAAGAGTTATTTCCTGTTTAAGGGATGTAACTTCCGAATTACGGTCGCGTATGTGACCGACGGGAAAAACTAGTTTAAAAGTTGTTCAGTAGTTCAGTAGTATTTGTTTGGTTTCTACTACTGCAGCAATTGGTTTGGATCCTAATCCTCATCTCTGCTTACATTAAGCTCTGGGTAAATAATGTCAATAGATTTGTACAATTTTCAGTCAATTTAAAAATCTAAATAACACTTCTTATATATATCTGATATCAATATGCATACAATTTAACAAATAAATAAACAATAATTGATTCACTTAATTAAATAATATTTTAAATTTAATCAATACCTTTATTACCATAAAGCTGTCCAAAGGGTTTTTGATTACTATCGCATTCAATAAGAATAGTTGAAACAGTTTCACTGATTTTGCATTGGTTCAATAATTTTATTTTTCTTTCTAAAACTGGTCTAATATTCCAAGAGCAAGGAATTAATTGCGTACCCACTCGATTGATTGCCTGACATGAAACCATTCCAAAATCAATCCAGTTTTCAATTTTATAATAGGCTAAACTTATTAAATCATTACTTTTGATATTAATTTTATTATTTACTGAACGGATTAAACTGTTATTAAAATACCACAAAAAAGTTACATTTTCAGGATTTGCAGTGATTTCACATTTTAATTCTAGTGAATCACCGATACTATGAAATGACAATTGATTTGATTTTGATAAACATTTTGGCGAATCTGTTAATAAAACAAATCCTTTTTTTATTATCTAAACAAAAATATATTTATATATAAAGGTTTGGAATTTTTTTTGCAATTCTTGTTTCTATCAAACTCTAAGCGCTGATTAAAGAATTATACTTTTTATGGCAATAATAACAATAAGAAATGTGTTGTTGTGTTGCATAACAAAAGCCATTACTTACATAATATATCTATTTGGATGGCATTGCTTTCTGTTAGTCCTAAACTATTATTAGCAACACATTGATAATTGCCAGTCCTCTCACGATTAGCCGAAGTGATAACAAGAGTAGTGTTTGAGTTTGTGATTATAGTTCCTAAAAAATAATGGATCATTAAATAAAGTTTAATTAATCGACCATTGGCTTAAATATATTATGGAAGAAATGAACTTTTTATAAGCTCTTAAATTTTTAAGATTTTTTATGTTGCTTTAGATTATTGTTTAATTTTCATACTTATTATAACTTATTATGGAAACAAATTATTAAAATATTAAAACTACATGTAATTAAATCGAAAATTATACTGCACAAGAGTTATGTAATTGAGAGGATTAAAAGTTTGATAGGTGCTTATTAAGTTGACCATTGTATTTTATATATATAATATGTAAAGTAAGGTAAAGTAACAATAATTAGCTAAAATACACCATAGATTTAAGACAGAAAAGACAGAACATCACCTTCAGTCTCATAAGAAGTTAATCGAAATCCATTATGAAACCATCCAATGAATGACACACTAGGATTACAATTAATCTCACAGTTGAAAATGATTTGAGTGCCCTCTTCAAAATGGTTAGTCAGAGCAATTGTGTTGTTCATATTTTCAACTGTTAATTTGATGACTGGTCCAACTTATCAGTGTTATGAAAAAATTATTTAATCTCTTCATAATTAAGATTAATTGAAATTTAGTGATACAACTAAAGGTATTCTCTAAGTCGTAAGTTTCTATTATTGCTTAATCTAACTGTAAGTATGATTACTTACAAAAATTATCATTAAATTATTGCTTATTATAAATAAATTCTTAGTGAAAAGTTAGTTTGTTTAGTCACTTGAGCTGCTCTTAAAATTGTTAAATAAGTCTTTCTATAATATAATTATGTGAATTATGTTTCTATTAAATATTTATATCAGTAAAAGCCCATCCATATAGTAATTTACAATAGCAAAAGAGCTTTTATATTAGTACAAGTGCAAGCTTCACCAAATCGGATGCGTGTAACTAGTGTTGGGTTAGTCTTTGGGACTGAGACTGAAACTGAAACTGAAATTTTTCATAGACTAAGACTGAGACTAAACTTTTTTAAAGACTGAGACTAACGAGACTCGTAAGACTAAGACTGGGAGTGAGATTGAAAATTAAAGACTGAGACTATGGCTGACACTGAACTTTTTCAAAGACTGAGACTGAAATAGAAAGTTAGGACTGACCCAACACTACGTGTAACATATTGGTTTTAGATAAATATTCTTTTTCAAAAAATGCTTTGAATGCAATATATGCTATTATTGATATGTAATATATTTTGTATTATTCTATTTTGTAGATATATATACTGGTAGAGTAATGCTTTTGAATACAAGTGATTTACTCAAACTTCAATTTTTACTAAAATAAATTACTTTATCAACTTTATATATTATATGCATTAGTGTTAAGCAAGTAAATTTTTTTAAAATTAAAAGTTACCTGCAGTACCTGTGAATTTGAATTGACTAATGTGCTACCTTGTGAGTAGATCGTTTTATGCTAATCTTCGAATTCCTAAGTTTAAGTTTTAATTGAATTTGATTGTTGCATTAAGCATATTATATAATAATATATATGAAAACTTGTACAGTATTCAACATAGAAGTTTTCAGGCTCATACACATTTCCAGGAATGTCCTTCGACTTGCAGGACATTTGGTCACCTAATTGCAGTCTAAATATTAAAAGAGTTTGTATGACATCTAAATTATAATAATTAATATAAACACGTAATGAGAGATGAGTTCGGCTTTAGAGCTGAATCACTAATGAATCTGAATACTGAAAAACATTTATTTTTATAGTAAATTAATGGCTTACCAAATGGTTTGTATTGGGTCAGTGCTTAAAGATGGGAGTTGGACTGTTTATCGACAGCCGTTTTATCGACAGAGAATAAAAGTGGCAAAAGTTTTCACTTTTCTTGTT
>JAUJYT010000839.1:0-14752 GCA_033996565.1 Nanhermannia nana
AAATATGTCTCAATCAAGATTTGAAAACTCTCGTCTCATCTGTCGGTTTAATAATTTTATGTCTTGGCTCTTAAGCTAATTTAAAGTAAAGTAATGATCAGAGCTTAAAAGAGGTAACAATTAACAGCTGATTTAGAAATCATACAACTCTTTTGGTCAACAATCAATTGTTTTATAAGATTTTTTTATAGTTTTATGGAATTTTCATTTAGATTTACAGATTATTAATAGAATAGTTAATAGTTAATAGTTAATAGTTAATAGTTAATAGTTAATAGAGTAACTTTACAGCTAAAGTGTATTCTATTGCTTTTTAGAGTAATTTTCAAATTTGTTAAAATTAATTAAATAAAAGCTAAGTTTTATCCTTTGGTAACATAAATCTTTGGAGCAAAAATAGGCTCAGTTTGCAATGTTGATAGTTTTTAAGGTTTTAGCCCTTACACCAAAATTCCTGTTTACGGCACTGTTTATCAAATTGTGTTAAAGTTGTTTTCAGTTTCTGAATGTAATCCAAACTTTAGAATCAATTTTTAAACAGCAGACAAACTGTAACAGATTTGAAAGGATTTATATGTTTGTATTGCGCGCTGTTTTGTGACGTCGACCACCAGTTGTTTGATTGAATCCAATCACATGTGCGATAGTTTTGTATATCAGTAGACGACACATATGTTGTGTTATAATAACAAATATTTGTGTTTTTTTAAATCTTCTCTCAATTAGTTTTGAATTTATTTTAAATTTAAATAAATATTAAATTTAACCAAAAATGACTTCAAATAAGAAACAATACGAAGAATTGATATCAAAATTGTCTGATTTGAAGAACAGTTTAAGTGTTGACGAAAAGAGTGTTAATAAAAGTGAATTAAAAGAAGACTTCAATCAAATCATAAGAAGTGCAGAATCGGAAGTGAAATGTATTAAAGAATCGTTGAATCGCTTGACAACTGTTCGCAACAGTTTTGAGACACAAATGAGTGAATTGTCGCCAATCCTGAGACGAGTGGAGCCGTTGCTGTCGAAGCTGGAAATGCTGTCAAAAATAGACAAATTAGTGGAGAATTTGCTGACAATTAAACAAATTAACGAACATTTGGAACAGAATATGAATAACAACAGAAACGAAAAGGAATTTGAGTCGAAAGTTATGGTTTGCGTTCGTTTGTTTAATTCACTTATAGATGAATACAAAATGTTTGACAAAAACGTTTTGATTGAAAGCTATTTATCTAATATTATTAATTATTGGAAACATATATTGGAAGAAAAGTTCGCAAATAAATTGACGCAAACCTTCAGTTCAGTCGAATGGCCGGCAATCATATCAACCAATAATTCGCAGAAAACTCACTCCAATAGTGAGGCAATGAATGCGTTCACTCTTTATTTCAATGCATTATTAAATATTGATATCGAGAGAGAAGTATTTTCAGAGAGAATAGAAAAAGTGGAGAATAGGAATGAGTTGTCATACAATGCATGCTATGTCTGTTTGCCTCTCAAAGTAATGCTCACCCCTCTCAAGAAGCGATTTCAATACCATTTTATGGAAACTAAAAGCAAACTTAATAGACCAGAAAAAGTAAAAATATATAAAATAGTTTTCACTTTTCTACAGTATATATAGATATAACAGATTCTCAAAAGCAATGCCTTTGAGTTTTTGTCAGCTTATTTCAAATGCTATTTGGCTCTTATTTTGTGTTTTAGCCGGAATGGTATTTGTCTCAAATTCATGTGTGGATCAAAGAGAATGAACGCTTTCTCTTTGAAAACGTTGACCCACTTTTAAGAGCAGCACATTTTTCAACTCAATTTATTCCTTCAAAAGTAAGCCTAACTTTTCTATCTTTTAGCAAAATCTCAAAGTCTATCGCATGTGTGCGTTGAAAACCAAACTTATTGCTAATGCTTTTGAATTTACTTTAGTTTCAATTGATTTGTGGTTTACTTGAATGTGTTTCAGTCAAATTAAAAGCTGATTTGCCGGCGCTTGTCTATGACGATAAACTTTTTACTCATGCGGTGGATGAAGTGCTTATCTTCAACAGAGAATTGATAAATATTTCTCCAAATATACACCACTTATTTCCAGATTCCAATCTAATGAACCTTTTCTCCAACGAACCTTTTTTCAGTAGAATTCTCGCACTTGAAAGAAAAAGTATGTCATTTCCATTATTATACTTTATTATCTATTTATGTATTATTACATTCTATCACATTGTGTTACATATTTATTACTAACTTATTCATAAAGCAATTATTTATTTAATACCAGTCCTACTATTTGTGGACCTATTCTATTGCGAGCAAAACTTTTCAAATATTAGTATATTATTAAATCATGTCTTCAAATACGTATCCCATTAGTAGAGTTTGTATTTAAAAGGTCTCAGATTTTAAACATTCTCATTATATTAATCAGTTTGTGATCAATATTTTCAAACAATTCAATTCAATGATTAATTTTTGTGAATTAAATATTGAAGAAAATTAATGCAAATTTAATTATCAAATGTAATAAAAGTTAAATTAGGCATTAGTTTAATTCAACTAATGTTTAATTCAACTAAATTTTACATATATTTGATTCTAAAATCTTTGGTTTTGAAACTTTGATAAATTGTGCAAAAGTCCCGTTACTTATTATCAGTTTTTGTTTTATATTGTTCTCAACAGAAGTGAAATCAATTTTTCATTGTCGAAAAAGATTAGGCAAACCATAGCTTGAATTTTTGCTTGAGAGAGCAGCGCATCCTTTTTTATTTTATTTATAGAAAATCATTGACACTTCTGTACAACTGCTATATTTCTGATTCATTTTTATTATAGAACTTTCTCTGCTTTTCATAGAAATATATTCAAAAGTGTTGGACTCTGTGTTAGTTTTTATTCAATATTTTATAGAATACGAATTGTAAATAAAAAATATGATTCAGTACTCTGTCGAAAATATTCTGCAGTATGTTAAGCAAAAATGTCTGTAACAATACAAAAAAATGAATACAACTTTTATATTCATTTATATGAATGACTTTTATTTCTCTAAAGGAATAGACAATCAATGAATACGTAAAATTAGTTTTTAGTATTATTTCATAAAACAATTTAATAGAATGTTCTGCTAATTAAGCAAAAATTTACGCATTAAGTGTTAACGAGACAATTGTGGCTCATTTGCTCTCTCTATTGCACCTAATGTTCAATAAATTGTTGAGAAGTTCGTCACTTCTGTGGAACTTCTGTTGAAGGCCTTTATTTAGAAATTAAAATAATTGTCATTTCGTTGCTTTGCAATAAAAAGCTTTTAAAGACTTTAATCTTTCAATGATTTAGAAAGAAATTGATTTAATTCTTTCTAATCGCTTAGTTTTTTGTTTTTAGAAATTAACGAATAAGTATTTATAACTGTAATAGTATTTTTGCGTAAACCTTCACTTCCTTTTGATGCGTGAAACGAAGGGTGAGAATAAAACCAGAATTGTATTGAAACACATTTATTTGTCAGTCAGATAAAAAAGTTTATTTATTGACTTAAAAATAAAGCTTTTCGAGACATATTGGAGATGACAATTGAAAGCTTAACATTAGTGCATTTGAGATGAAATCATTTCAAGCATTTTAGTCCTCAAATAATGCTGACATTCAAACATTTATTAAGTTTTATCATATATTTAAAGTTATTTAAAGTTATACTAATTTTCTAGCATTTAAAGGGCATTATATTTGGAAAGTTAATCAAATAGTTATAATACAGTACAATATTAAATTAGTTCCAATCCAAGTGTTTTCATCTAAATTAAGGCAATTTATGATCACTTATGTGATGACCGACGCATTTGCCGTTATTATGGAACTTGAATTGCATTCTAGTTGTCAGCAAAGCAATAGTTACACTGTTTGAGAACTCAAAGCTATGCGATCTTTAGTTATCGATTGCTTTATTCCACAAATGAGTGTATACCTTATGAGTGTATACCTTATGTGTGCAAACATGCATAAACACATTCATAAAGTTGTGTTTCTTTAATATTTTTTTAATAATATTAGTAAATAATATTTAAGCCTCAACTGAGCCTAGGCTCAGGCTATGACCTTTGAACCTTTGAGCCTTTTTGCATTATTAATACTGTTTTAAATGATAGAATCTTTATGTCATAAAAATTTGATGCCTATCAGTGCTAAATGTCATTCAAAAGTGATTTATTGCTGTAATAGAAGTGCTCATTAATCGACTATTTCTTTATAGCTTAAGAGTTTGATAAACCATTTAACTCAAAATTGCAATTTTCTGTTTAAATAAGTCTTTGTCTTCACTGAGAATTCTATTTTTAAAATTTAAAAAATTTGAAAAATAAGTTTTAGTCTCGAAAATCTTAAAATCAATGTTAACACTAATTATTCATTATTTATCGAAATGAAGATTATTTCTTTATTCTCTGCTTTGTTTTATTTGATTGAGACTTAAAGTTAGAAGCAGTGGTACATATAGTTTAAAAATCTCTTATTATAAAGTCTTTATGTGTAGTCTTTATGAGAACATAGAATATATTGATTAAAAATATGATACTTTTTGAAACTTTTACTCTATAAGAAAATTAGTAAATTTAGTTACAGACCAGATAATAGACGGTTTGTTTCATATCTTGAATATTGCAATAATTATAAGAGTTATACAAAAAATATTGATTATCTTTTGTCTTAATAATAAGGGCTTAAGATTTATAATAGAGAGGATCATAAACTTATAGTCTTTATCGTTAAAATATTTATTAATCTATTCTAATATATTGAAATTCTTCGAAGAATATTAAGAAATTTATGGTTGAGTTGAGCATAACTTTTAATGCACTTCACTTTACTAACGAATAATACCATCAAATTCTGGGCTCAATTGATAGCTGTTAAAGAAAATAATTATTCATGAAATAGCACTTATAGGGTATAATGCTTTTCAAGTCTTAGGATAAAAGCGCTTAATGTCACTGTTCTGAAGACTCACTTTATGGCATTTATGTGTTAGATATCTAACAAGCGCTCTGTGTTTTCCCTTTTATACATATTATTATTCAAGTTATGGTCAATTCAAACAATAGTTTGTTATTATTTTGTAAACACATTCTATTTGAACTAAACCTAACTTTAAGTTAAAGAAATGCAATATTTTTGACTTTTGGTTGAAATAAATTTATTAATTTATATAATTAATGGTTTAAACTACAGAATCGGCAGAATTTGTAGAATTCATTTTGGACTCAAAGACTGCTTGGAATGAGATTTGTGGCCACGAATGTAAAGATGATCTGAGAATATGCGAAAGCGCTGATCACTTTGTAGTAATGCTTCAATCAGTGACAGACCGGTGCTCTTTCTGGAGCCAACAGTCTCTGAAATATGAATTCGTTAAATTACAACTCGAAATATTAGACGATTTTAGGTTAAGACTAATTCAATTACTGCACGGATGCGAAGGACTGTGGCCTTACTCTCAACAATATTTTGCAATTATAAATACAATCAATTACTTAATTATAGTTCTGAACGAGTGGAAGAATTTGCCATTTTTTGTGGAGCTCTCAGAAGTTTATTCTCCAAATGAGAAGACACTATTCGACGCTATTATAGCACTATTTGTGCACACATTAAATGAATTTAAAATAAAAACCAATAAAATACGAAATTTAATTTAATGAATGTCTTTGTCCTAATCCTATGAAACAGAATCTGTATTACAGATATGTACAGTATCTGACGCTTTGACTGAAGATTTGCAACTAATTGTACTCTAAATAAACAGATTTGAAAGTAAAACAAATTAAACATTAATTTTAAAGATCAAAAACATATAAATAGTGCTAAAGATAAGGCTTTTCTTTGTGAAGTTCTCAATCAGTTCTCAATGTTCTCAATGAATGTCTTTTTTGCTTTCAATGACTCAAATGTCAAATATTTATTAATAAAAGTATTTTAATTTTGAAATAATAAAAGTCCAAAAGTTTGCAAAACTTGTCCAAAGAGTCTCTTATCGGTCGTCGTATTTCTCTATTGTTGTCATTCGTCTCATATTTGATATCAATATAAAAGTGCATTCAATAACCGATTGTCTCAAAGTCTGAAAGATCACAACAAATAGTCAGAAAAGGTGTCAAAAGAAGTAATCATTAGTATTGATCTTATTTTGAAATCGCATTGACCTTAAGAGCAGTTTAGTGTAAACTATTGTTGACTCGTCTTATCGATCGTTGGTATAAATCAAGAAAATGTCTGACTCTGGAAATGAATGCAGAGATGAAGAAAGAGGTTATGGCGGGTGTGAAGGTCCGGACGCGATGTACGTGAAGCTGATCTCATCAGATTTGCACGAATTCATAATAAAACGCGAACACGCGCTCACTTCAGGCACTATCAAAGCTATGCTGAGCGGACCCGGTATTGCACTCTTCTTGTCCTTTATATTCATTTCTATTTACGTTTATTTTATCTCCAATTTAAGGCCAATTCGCTGAGAACGAGACTAATGAAGTCCACTTTCGAGAGATCCCTTCGCATGTATTGCAAAAAGTGTGCCAATACTTCACATACAAAGTTCGGTACACAAATAGTTCCACAGAAATACCTGAGTTTCCGATCGCACCCGAAATCGCTTTGGAGTTATTAATGGCCGCTAACTTTCTCGACTGTTGAGACACTTCTTCCTCGACTGTTGAGACACTTCTTCCTCGACTGTTGAGACGCTTCTTTCACATCTGTTGTAAACTTTGATTTTCAGTTATTTATAGTTTTTGTTCAATTAATTGAATAACACATTAAATATTGTAACAAAACTTCAATTTCGATCAAAATTTTTTAACTTATTTATAAATAATAATAATATTGAATCAGTTTTCAGAGATTAAGCCTTTTATCTTAATTTAGTTTAATTTTATTAATTAAATAAATAAAAAACAAAACAAAAGTAAATCAATTTTGAAATTTATTTATTCATTTGTAAAGAATCAGTAAAACAATGCATTAGAATAGCGGTTCAGGAAATTCAAAGTTAACTTCTTTTCCTGTGAGTCTCTTATAAACAGCAGCAAAAGTTTCGGTTTTGTGCTCAATAGTGGTCTGAGACGTCTTATCCAAATGTACTTTTATTAGTCGAGAACCGTCTAATCGAATACGAATTCTTTTACCCACTATTTCTGCCGGATATACGAGATCCTCAAGAATCGCGTCGTGTACTGCAGTCAGAGTACGGCTAAAGAGATAACAATTTTTAAATTAATTAATAAATCAATAAATATCTAAATCAAGTCATTGATGTCAACCTTCGAGGTCTCTTCTGTTTGTTCTTAGACTTCATTTTTCTCGTAGGCTTTGGAAGAATAGTTCGCTTCGCGATAAACACGACATGCTTTCCGCTAAACTTCTTCTCCAATTCGCGAACAACTCTTGTCTGTAGTTTTTGAAAAGCCTTAAGTTGAGGCACAGGTACGAAAATTATGATCGCCTTCTTTCCGGTGACGTCCACTTCTTTGGCACCTGTGATATGCAATTCTCTCAATTGAGACTTTAAATCGCTGTTCATTTCCAGGTCAAGAAGAGCCTAATATTTTATATTTATTTAATTATTTAATTAATATATTAATCAATTATAACGTATATCAGAGACAGACTGTCACAGACCTGAGATATGGATGACTCGAACTCATCCACTTTCTCTCCCGAAGGCTTCACTATCTTTGCATTCGATGAATACATATTTCCTTTAATATAAATATTTATTTAATTTAAAGTAATTGTTATTAAAAATAAGTTTCTCAAAAAAGCGAATTTTGATTGCGATGAATATCAATATAAAGCCTAAAGAAATGAACAAATGATGTGTTCATTGAGAGCATTAAAAACTTATCGATTATTGCATTGAAAGGCACTGAAAGACATGCGGTTTCATATCAATTAAAATTAATTCTTGTTTATTAGCCATTCAAGTAATAAAACTTTTCAAAAAACTATTATTTTATTAGATTTTACTCAAGTAATTAATATTTCGATAAGTTTTTTTGCTTTAATTTATTAAATAATAAGTAATTTAAATAAAATTAAGAGGAAATCGAGAAAAAGTGTACAAACCTTAGTTGAGAGACACGTAAAAAGATCGATACAAAGCGATTGTGGAAACACGTGACCTAACAATCGTTAAGTCTAACTATTAGTCAATACCAGTGCTGACACCCATTGCACCCATTCTTTCACACCTGTAAATGAGCTCCAAATTTAAAATTAATTCAAAATTTAAAATTACTTAAATAATTGTCTAATTATTGCTTTAAAAATGTTTTCTCGGCTTCAAATCAACCAAAAAGTGGTTCATTTGTGGCAAATATTTATTTTGATTTATTAAAGCTTTAAACTAAATGTACTGTAAATCTGACTCATATTATGTTAAAGTTAATGAAGACAACAATTGTTATTAAATGTGTTTACTTTCTATTAAATCAAATATGAATTCACATAATAATAGGTGAACACAAACAATAAATTTTATAATTCATGTGTTGATTCACTAAAAAAGTCTTATTCGGTCTTATTTTGGTATCGCTTAAGTCATGTCAAGTCAGGGCTGTTGTACGCAGTCTTTTGAAAAAAAGATTAATTTTTTCAAATATATAAAAATTATTTAAATCTGTTTCCAATTGAGACTAATTTAAAAGAATTAAAACAAATTGAATTAAGATTTGTTTGAAATTGAATTTCATTAAACTGAATGCTATTATTATTATTGCAATAGACTCTATAATAGTGTATGAATCGTAAGAACCCAACCCTTGGGCTCAATAAACAGAGTCTAAAGCTTTTTATACAAATGTTTAAATGTCTGGTTTTATCTGTTTTATCGATATTGTAATCAATATTAAAATAAAATTAAATGTCATTTAAAAAGAGCTGATCTGTTGATATCACAAATGTGTCCAAAATTGTGATTAATTGTAATTTTAATGAAATAATTGTTTAATTTGTAAAACAAATTATTAATTATGTATTTATAAGAAATGGTTCACTTATTTATCACTCATTTGTCATATGTTTACAAAATATTATAAATAATTACTATTTTATGGCTATATTTTTGTGGATGAGTTCATCGATTGGTCATTGAATTGTATTATTTAGAAGATAATTAAGAGAATTGATGGCATTCTGGCCGTTGACTATAGAGATATTAATAACATTTGTTTTGTCGGCGTTTCTGTTGCACAGGTATGGAAATTGGGTCCAACAGAATGTGATCATAACTGTGTCCGTATTCATCGCATGGTTTTTCTCATTCATTGTTATTTTCGTTCTTCCACTCGATATCTCAACGGTATTATCAGTTTATGTCAATCGATAATTAAAGTCAATTCCAATATAATTAATATTATATCTTATGTAATACTTACAGACAACTTATCTTCAATGTCTTCACAACAATATGAAGAATGGTTCCAATCTATACACAGGGAGTTTGTCTCAAGAAAATGAATCTATTGTTAATCAATACACGAATGGAAGCGCAAACTGGACCACAACCACATCCACTGCGCATCCAATAATACCGATAGAAAGTGTCTGTCACGAGCCGTGGGGTTATGCGCCGAAAGAAGTGTTGCCGACTCTCTGGCGCATAGTTTACTGGACCGCACAAATGCTGACTTGGATAGTATTGCCAATAATGCAAACCTACTCAATGGCCGGCGAATTCACTGTTGGCGGCAAATTGAAGGCTGCCTTCATTGGAAACGCCATATATTATGGCTCTTTTGCTGTAATTTTTATTGTTATTTTAATTTATGTGTTGATCAAAACAGAGCTCAATTTGGAAGGACTTAAAATCATTTGTATTACGGCTTCAAATACTTGGGGATTGTTTTTACTTGTAATCCTTCTCGGCTATGGTCTGGTAGAAATTCCGAGATCTTGTTTCAATAGCAGTCATTACGGACGTACTATCAGTTACCTGTACTTCAAAGTCGCAAAATTAAGTGCAGAAAAATGTGAGGCAGACGAAAAACTAGAAGACGTTTTGGATGAAATACAAACCTCTATGGAGTCGTTGAGTGGAGCGCACGATCCCATGAAACCATATCTGGATATCATTTTAGATAAGTGTCCGCCAGAATGGAAACAACAACTTTTGAATAGATTGGAACAAAACAGTTATCCAAATAGAGGCTACAGTGGAAACGCTATAATGAGAAATCTCTGACACGAATGCATAAGTCTATCATCAAAGCGATGCAAATGAATCACAGGACACACTGTCAGTGGAATTTGTTAATAAATCAGGCGATTCAATGGGAAGACGTCGCCAAGAACGAGACCAGTCCCACACGCATTTATAGATCGAGTATTAACTCTCGTAATTCATTGTCACCGTTGGCTTCTATAGTAAGAGATTCTATATATACGCCTAAAATAGAGTGGTATTGGAAGTGTGTGATTCGCGGCACTTTCTATCGTATTCTCGGATATGTTCTCACTGTCTTTTCATTAATGGTTGTTTGGTCTGAAGTAACTTTCTCTTTGCAATCCATACCTCTAAGCATTTTTGCATTACTAATGAAAGTGGCGCGCGATCACTACAGTTACTTCTTCATTGAGGTATAAATGCTTCAAATAATACTACAGTAAACTCTCGTTATAATGAACGACTAAATGCAAGAGAAATCCGGTCGCTATATCGAGAGTTCACTATAACCGGAGTTAACACTATAACATTCGAGGGTATAGTGAACCAAATTTTGGGTCTAAAACTGTTCACTATAGCTCGAGATTCACTATATCCGACTTCACTATAACGAGAGTCTACTGTATTTTAAATGCTGTCAAATACTTATTTAATTCATATTTTTCTCTAGTTTTTCTCAATCGTTTCTATCGCTTATCTGTGCATTTGTTCATATTATACAGTGTTTAAAGTTCGTATATTCAACTATTATTATTTAGCACCACATCACCAAACAGATGAATACAGCCTTATATTTTGTGGAATGTAAGCATTATTTGCAAATTTAATTAATTTATTGATATTTTTCTCTATAACACTAGTGATAAATCTCGAGACAAGGGAATAGATTTTGACATTATTGCAGTGTATGCTTTGCTTATTAAATGTAATAATTTTAATGTAATTACTAGCAAAGCATGCGATGCAATAACGCAAACCTATTCGCTTGTATACAGTATACTGTACACTCATAATGCACTTATTTTACATAATTGAAGGCTTTTGTGTCGATTGGCTCCTCCACTGTGTCTCAACTTTCTGGGACTCATTCATTTGGATTCACACATAACACACAAAGTGATGATAGAAGAGACGGCTTTCACCAAAATAATGGGGCACTTGGATGTGGTGTCGTTCATAGGCGACAGTTTCAGCATATATTTGCCGATTTGTATCTGTCTCTTCTGTTTGGCAACTTTTTTTCAGTTCGGTTCTAAGCTTTTGCACAATTTTGGTTTCGAACAATTCATTTTGACCGATGAGATGACAGCTGAATTCATAAGAGAGGGTCAGGATTTGGTTAAAAGAGAGAAGAATAAGATAATTCGACAACAGCCCGAATACAATACCGATAATACCGGTACGAGATTAAGAAAACAAATAGAACCGCTCGATGAACACCAACCCTTATCTTCTACTAAAGTGAATGCTCGAAACTCTTTTGATGAGGGAATCAGACAAGAACTCCTCAATGACATCGAGCCAGTTGATTATTCAACAAATTGGAACTTTAACTATAACTCTAGCGGTCGACCAGAAAAAGGGTTATTCGATGATATATAGGCTGTATTTTAACATTCCTTAGCATATTATTTAAATACTAGTCATTTGTTTTGAGTTTTTTGTCACTTAGAAATTTATTATTTGTAATAATTATTAATATAAGTTATTGTTATAAACGTAAGGGGAGTCGAATCGGTAGTAAAATTAATTTAATAACATTATTATAGCAAATATTGGCGCGTTTTAAATACAAGTATTACAAACACAGGACCTATTCGTTAAGAGCCAACACTTTATAACACTTACATTTGTATGATTTTTTTGATTCAGACCGAGATCTCATAATTCATTTCATACTGACTCTGACGGTCGACATCATTGTTTGTCGACTGCGGATCATTACGTCTTTGAAGTTGTGGCGGTCGAGGACTCAATTGGTTGTGATCCGTGCGCTCTATTTTATCAGTCATTTCAAGCGCCTTCATGAAAGACATCGGCCTTTTGACAAAGTGAGTGGCATTACTTGTTTGAGTCATCGTATGATCAGGTGTTCCGCCACTACTTCTTGGTTTAAGCTGTTGTTGTTCTCTTATTCTTTGTAATTCGGTTTCAGAGCAAAATTTGGCGGTTTCTGACATACATCCGGCGCCGGCGTCAGGAGAATAATAGATAACCATTCCTCCCGGTCCTCCTCCCGGAGCCACTGATCTATTTTGACTTTGAGTAGATATTTCACTAATTGAGGTACTTTTGGCGGGAGATATAGGTCTTTGGCTATTGTAATAGTTCAACATTTGGGGCTTTTCATTGTAATAATGGGTTTGTCCAGAATTGACTGATATTTGTGAGGGAGGACTCGAACTGTCTGATGAAACTGCAAACGTCGTCTCTTTTTTACCGCTTTAAGAAATAAGTTTAACAAATATTAAGTAATCAACAATTTTAAACACTATTAATCACTTACTTTTCATTCCTTCTCATAGTAATTAAATAATTATTATCTGAGTTATGAATTTGTGATGACTGATAATTATGTGGTTCTGAATGACCACAAGCATTATGAGAGTAGGGATGATATTGAGTTGCGCTACTCATTGATATATTAGAGTTTTGTCTCTGCGATGAATGAACTGATGGACTAATCGACAAATTTATATGATTTCTTCCCGAAGGACTTGTAGGTGGAGAGGGTTCGCAATCACGTGACTGACTTTGTGATGAAGACTCTATTCTTTCTGGAGCTGTTACACTATCATTGCGACACTAGTTTGACAAGAATTAACTCATTTTATTAAATAATAGCAGTCTATAAGACATAAGACTTACGGCACTACTTGACGTTCTGCTAAAGCTCTGTTGATTTGATGTATTGTTGGGACGCATCGAAAACAACATTGAATTAGTGTTATCCATATATACTTTAACTGAATTGTCACCACCTGTTGCTGTTGATGTGCTCAACGAATTGTAATGATGAAAGTGAGCGTATGTGCACTTCTTTTTAACTACAGTTTTGCTGTCAATAAATATTCATTATCTCATAGTAAAAAAATCACGTTTTTTCTAAAGAACCGATCAATACCTTGGAAAGCGAGGACCACACAGTGTGTAACAACAGTTAGACCAACAGCCTCTAGAGAATGGATTGTATCCTCCCTGAAACTTTCCAGTCACCTAATAATCCATACAATGGGTTCATTAATATAATCAATTTTAATTAATTATAAGTTTAATTTCAGTAAATCTTCATTAATGTGAGAATGAAAACAAACTTAAATTATAATTAAGATTAAACTACCTGTTCGTTTGTTGTCCTTCCTCTGGCCACTAAAATGATGTGAAATCCAGTTAAGCCAATAATTGGAATAAATAGTAAAGCAATTATGGCTATAATCACGAGACTGTGACAAGAATAACAAATTTAGTCAAAATTGAAGGCTTTGTCGGTATAGGTTTTCATTAATCCGAGGATAAGAAAAAGTATTTCATTGATGTGGAACTGAGTCAAGAGTTTGTTTTTAAAAATAATTGAAAGTAAAACAAAAGGTTCTGTCAATAATATACACCAATTTCCTGAATCCACAGACTTATGAAAGACGCTATACTATACTGTATTGACATTTGTTGTGCAGACAGGCATTAGAAGAGATAACTTACGTAATAATGGCTTCATTTTCGTGAAGAGCTTCACGATGATCGAGAATAAACACAACACACCAGACAAATATGGACACCATATGAACACTTAAGAATATTAGAAAAAAGAAGAAATGCCTGTAATTGCGTCGTCCGATGCAGTTATTAACCCACGGACAGTGATGGTCAAAGGTCTGGTCATTGGGTTGATTAAAGCATTTAATTATAATATTCTATATTTGATTATTTTATAATTACTTCGATACAAGTGTTGCAAACACTGCAATGTGAACATCGCGGAGGTCTATAGAACTGACACGTGACACACCATTTCATTCTCACTGTTATACCATTGATCTCAACATTCTTATAAAGCGGGGCACGAAAGTCGTCGTCTTTGTCTTCGTCGAACTCTGCGCTGTCTGCTTCTTCTAACTCAAATTCCAACCACTCCAACTCTTCCAGTGCGTCGTCATCATCGTCTCCATCGCTATCATCTGCGATTCGCTCGCCTATCGCACGCGTGAGGCCGCGCGTAGTGGCAACAATGTTCGTGGCATTGTCATCAGTCTGCTGTCAGGTGTCCTGATGGGTACGTTCTACCCGTTGGTGAGTAAGTCCATGGCACTCCCTAATGCCCCGGGCCCATACGCAACAGCACTATTCTTCGTTATTGGGACTGCGCTGTGCGCACTGCCGGTAAATTACTTCTTCATGCGAAAGCCAATTGACGGCGGAAGTCCCGTCGCGATGTCTGGCTACACCGGCGCTCCAGGCCGCTGGCACGTCGCGGGCATCCTGGGCGGAGCCATATGGGTCTGTGGGGCCACACTTAACTTCGCTGCGTCCCGC
>JAUJYT010000840.1:0-14750 GCA_033996565.1 Nanhermannia nana
ACTTGCAGTGAAAGTATTTCTAAATTAGCTAAAGAGTTGTTGAAATCAAATTAAGTAAATTATTTTTTTCATTTATTTGAATAAATATAGTAAATTAATTATTGTAAACAATAACAATAGAAAGTATGGAAGATAAAAAATCTCCCAATATAGAGCTAATAACTGCTACAGAGTTCATACCCAGCCCTTCAGGATTAAGAAAAAATTTGAATTTTGAATGTTCGTTATGTGATGATATACTTGAAGAGCCAAAAATGTGCCCGAATGAGCACATTTTTTGCAATAAGTGCATAATAAAATGGTTGAAGAAGAGTAATACATGTCCTGTATGCTTAACATCGTTGTCAAGTGATGTTTTGTTGGATATTTCTGCAGAATTCAAGTACCAAATGGAGTCCAATCCAATAACTTGCAGATACCGTTAGTATTTTAATATATTATTGTTTTTTGACAATTTGTGTTAAAGTTTATAATCATTTTTAAAGCAATGAATTTTAATAATTATGTTATAATTAATTTTTATTCTCTTGCAAATTATTAAAATAAGAAAAACAGAATTATTAAAATTTTGTAATAGAATATTAAATAAGTATGAGTGGTGTTAAAAACTTATGATATGGCAGATATATTACTTGTTTTATTATAGTTCTATATTACTTAATTAGATATTTTTTCAGGTGTAACGATTTTTGATAATAGAAAATATTGAAGTATTTACTTTCAAATAGAGCTAAAAACCAAATAACATTATAATACTAAGTAAATGTTTCTATGTTAGGCCCAGTACTTTTTAACCAGCCTTGTAATGAAAAATATACAGGCAAACTGTTATATGTATAAATTATTGATGTTACCTTTAAATAAAATATACAAAAGTGATACTTTTGCACAAACTAAAAGATATAATGTTGGCGCCATTCACCAAACAAACAAATATTCTGATAGTACCGGAAAGGATGCTAAGAGATAAGGGTTTGAGAAATAATTTAATTATTTAACGAAAGTTCTGTTATCGGTTTGAATAAAATTGATATTTTCAATGACTACACAATGAGTATTAAGTTATTCACTTCTTGGCCTTTGCGCTTTATTCAGTTGCATGGTTGGAATTTGCGGGGGTTTACACTTCTTTTTTACATATCTACCTCATTTTTAACCTGTATTTTTCTAATATTGCAGAAGAATTTGGGTGCATTGCATTTACATCAATAGCAAACTATTACCAACATTTAAAATCGTGTGAATATAATCCACTGCACTTGAAAAAGCATATGACTTCACTAAAAGAGCAGGTCGAAGAACTTATAATAGAGCTCAGAAACAACAATCAAATATTATTGAAACAAAACAAACGGATTTGTCATTTAGAAGAGGAGAATATGAAAAAAGATAATTTGATTGAACTGTTAAGAAACACATCCAGTCAGACATGTCTAACACAGTCTACTACTAATTTAAATGGAGAGACTATTCAACTAAATTTTAACTTATATAATAAAATTTTCTCATTCAATGCCACCCAATCAGACACAATCGAAACGATCAAAAATGTGATTCAGTATTTTCAAGGCGTACCTGTTGTTGAGCAAAATCTTCTATTCAACGGTACTTTAATGGAAAATAAAGAGCAAATCAGAAATTATAGTAATAATAACTGCTTTCTCAATATAACAATTGCAACACTCAAAGGGATGAGAATAAGAATAAGAGAAAAACATTGAGCACAATACTCGGCGCTTCAGTGAACAAGAAGTTCAATATACAGTAGAGCCTATTATTAATCAATAGTTTCTTTTTGCGAATTATGATTCTGTAGGTCTTCTTCCTGAGACAGGTGTCTTAAGGAGAGTATTATTCATTCTATGAGAATCTGCGCTGTTATTGCTATAATGCTATTACAGTCTCAGTATTGGTATTACAGTCTCAGTATTGCTGAGATGACCATTTTCTTGATGATAACTTTGTTTGAATTGTTATCAAAATGTAATGATCTCAGATGGGATTTGAATACTCTTTGCTTCAAATCAATTGATTGGCATTGCATTCAACAAATAATACTATAAGACTTGCCAGTGTCTAAAAAGATTGAATGCTTATATTTATAAATCATGTTATATTATGTTATGTCAATTGCAATCTAGTATTTCTAGTCTAAACAAATGAAAAAAATTGAAACTTAAATAATTTTAGGTTAAAAATACTTAAAATGAAAATATTTATAATTGAACTTTAATATCGAATTTTATTAAAATTGTTGTCAATGAAATTAATTTAAGTTTCCAATATGTAGAACAAGGAAATAAAGTTTGAATTTCTGAGAAAATTTTACTTATAATTGAGTAAAAATATTTATAAAAAATAGCTAAAGATTGTATTGTAAGCTATTATATTGTATTGTATTGTAAGCTAAAATTGTAAATTTTTTATTTTTCTCATCAATAAGTTGAAAATAAGTCAATTTTATTGTATTTGAACGTTTTCTTAACATTAAAATTTCATGAATTGAATTTTGATAATTTTCTTTAAATTATTTCAAATGAATTAATGGTCAAAAATAATTTGTTCAATTGAATCATTATATAAAACTGTCATTTATTTTCTTCTTTCATTTCAAGTAATCTTATTAGAGATAATTTAAGATGTATTTGAGTGTCATTTCAAGAGTAAGACAACATTCATAGTAATGAACTGTAAAAATGTTTGATATTGAACTCTCGTTGAGTATTGCATTCTTAGACTAAAGTATGACATTCATAATACTCGTCACGTAATACATTAGGCAGTGGCCGCTCAATAAGAGTGCTGGTGCAATAGGTTTATTGGTCATTCATCACCGTTTGTTTTATCTTTTTGACAGATCGAACGGCAATAAGACATTTCCGCCTAACATTCGCCGCATTAGACAACCTATACTACGTGCAGGTCTGTATTGACCCACTATATAGCACAACTATATAGCATAACAATACTATTCTAATTCTATGATAAATTGATAGGCATCAGTGTTGCACAAAGATTTTCTCTTATTTATGCATAAACTAACTTATATACTAAGTTAATAATCAATTTTTCATCGAAAAGACATTCATTTCTATTATCTAGAAGTACAATATGTGAAACCGTTGGTTTGACAAAACTAGTAATCGTAGATTATTGTGAGTATAAAGTATTTTATATGATTTGTTGGTTTTTCAAGTATGACAGTAAAAGAAAAATTAAACAATTGTTATACTGTTGTTATACTCTGGTTATACTGTATTTGATATACTTTATAGTAATACTCTTCTTATATATTGAATAAAAAGGATTTCTTGAATTTGCTTTAAGGAGTTGAGATTTATTTCTACGTTTCTTTGTGAGTGAGTTTATGAACATTTGTCTGTTTACTTATCTTTACTTAACTTATAAAATGAAGATTAAAAGTGCTCTCAAGTAAGTCAAACAACTCAAAGGATATTGAAATTTATATATATTTTTTCATATTTCTAATTCTTAGCAACAATAACATCGAGTATATGATGAACATAAACATGAATTGAACCAATTTTATTTAATTTCATCATTAAATTAAAACAAACGCAACATATTCTTATATGTGTTCAAAAAGTTTTTTGTTCATATAATTTGTTTAATTAAATAAAGTGTAGATTTTGTTGAGCAAAATCGAATAATAAGATTAAATCAGTATTGAAAAGCACTGCTTTAATCAAATTTGAACTCGAGCTCGATTATAATGAAGAATCAAAATATGTGACAATTTTAAGTCTAAATTATAAGATCAGTTCAAGTACAGAATTTTTCAAAATAGTTTAATTCATCTCTTGCTAAACCAAATAAAAATAGAAATATTTTGATATATATTTTTTGCATTTGTGGCACAAAAGGTTTTTTATTAGAACTAATATTTCATTTCATAAATGACTAATGAATTGTCAATGAAATACTGCCTGATAGTGAAGTTATCATTTTGAAAGACAGCTCAATAGGTTTTTGGTTTGTGGTCAAAGAGATTTGTATTTTACTATCAAAGTTATGATTAAACTATTTTAATATAAATGCATATTATGTAATGTGAAACGAATCTTTCAAAAGGAACCCAATGTTGAAACGTGTGTACAATAGTTAACTCTATAGTACATATAATTACAATTTTTGCCATTAAATGACTAACAACTATAAGTTAATTTGTTTAATGCAATAAATAATTAATTAGAACAAAAGATATTAATAATTGAATCAAGATTTTGATTTTTTAATCAAAATCCAAATTGTAGTACAAATGATGGTTATTCTTACTGTAGGTATATTTAAAACTATGTTATTCCTGTTGGAATAGAACCTAAATTGGGTTTGTAATAAAAAATAAAAAAACAATAAACTTAATTACAAACAATTCAAACATAAGACAAACTTTACTCAAACTTAACTGATCGACAAAGAAATAAGTGATAGATATGGTGCCTATTATTGATCTTTATGAATCGAAATGTTATTTAATTTAAAATTCTTGTTGAAGCTGTTCTAATGATCAAACAGATTAAACGTTAGAATTTAGGTTGAAAGCGGTTTAATTAAATAAAATTAGTGTCAAATAAGAGAAATCACTCTTAAGCTAAACGTATTTTAAGTGACAAATGATAATCACATAAAGAATGAATTAAGAATTCGAGATTTGAGAGCTATTTTTAATATCAATTCATCATAAAATCTATGTAAGTTCTGATATCATAATGAATGAGAACTCTATTATAATGAATAGTTATGTTTAATGTTTTATTCATAAAATGGAATCTATTGATAGAAAACTCGACATTAGATTCAGTCTATTGTTAGTTTATTAAGAATTGTTTTCAAAGTAAAGTAATATTTGGACATTTTTGAAGTAATATATTATTAGCTGAGCTTTAATCCATTTCTATGAATAGGAATGAGTTGTTGAAGAATAAATGTCAACCATTTACAGTAGATGTACAGAACATTGAAAACATTTTCAATTTTTTCATTAAGCAATGAGATAAAATAGTTTTAAATTCATATTTTTCAATTAATTTATGAACTTTAAAATATAATTCTGCTAATAATCATATATTCTTTTATTATTGCTTAAAGTGTATCACTTAAGGCCTATTTTAATAAAACCTTGTTATTCGAAACTTTAATGATGGTGATATCGATCATAATTAAAATAAATTTTCATAACTATATTCCTTCTATCATATGAAGAAAAATTACTTTTATTTATTAATCATGAAATAAGTCATAAAATAGTATAAAAACTTTCTATTTTTGGGCAAATTTGAAAGTCTTTGATTAATGAAAATGAAATGCTATGGCGTGAAAGTTATGCGAAAAGCGATTTTACTAATTAGAAGTCAAATTAATTTGATTTATAATATCATAAACTTGATATACAGTGACAAATGTCCTCAAAATGTTTAATAAAATCTTAGCTTTGCTGATATTGAAATACTAGTGTTGGAAATAAATCTCGTTAGAGATCAAATAAAATGTGAGAATACAAGTATAGTATAAAAGTATTGCAAAAGTATAGAAAGTCTTACTTAGATTAATAAGAAATGAGAACTTATGCTTATATCTTATGTCATTCATAAATCCTGTTTATTGTGGAAAAACACACAAAACTTTATGAATAAGTAATGAGTGTTACATTTTATAAATTACACCTGAATTACACTTTTTTGCTATAAACATATCATTCATAACCAACAATAGGGTAGTTTTTATACACATTCAAGTTTGAAACATGAGCCCAGTTAAGTGTAGTTACACTTCAATTGTATTTATTATCTGCTTTCAGTTTAATTTAGTTAAGTGTTAAATAAGGAGTAAATGAAGTATAGAAATAGTATTATTATGAAAACGTGATTCACTTACAATATGTGTCTTTCGTAAGTTTTTGTACCACTTCTGAGTTAAGTTTGCTGTTCTTCTTTCCCATTTGATAATTATTATATTATAAACTTTGCAGAACCAGTGGATTGTGAAAATATGAACAACTGATATGATTTAAATTGATAAATGAAGTTATGTTCACAAATGTATGGTTAAGACTAATACAAACACAACTGCATTATTAATCCGCACAAATAAATGTGAAAAATTGTCAGTTCCTGTGACCCAAAGTATGATAGAATGTATGATAGAATACAAGTTCACTACAATAGAAGCATTAATTTTTGATGGCATACAAATCCCATTTTTGCTTTAATTGTGTTCTATAGCTTTTCACATAAATTCATTCATTTTATTGCTTTACAACTATAGTCATCACAACTAATCAAAGCCTTCTTTACTTTAAACTAAAGCTAAACAATATTCAATTGTCTCTTTTCACTGCTTAGATTTCAATTGATTTCCGCAGTGTTGAGCTCTGTCTACAGCTTACTGAATAAATCTTATAACGAAATGTAGCGGACTCTTAATGCACTTCTATTTCATACTCTAATAGCAGTCAATACTAACACACATGACATCTCTTGATATACTTTACTGATAGATAAAGGAATCGGAAAAACTCTGATATTGTTTCGTAAAAAGTACTCATTTTTAATCCAAACCAACAATTGATTACTATATAAAAAGTACAAATTTAACAATTTATAAATCAGAAAAATAGTCACTAATTAATGCAATGCTTTTCCATATTTCGGAAAAACATAATTTCAAATGTAATACAAAATCATTTTAAAATTATTGTACTAGTGTTGACAATTTAGCCTAGTTTGCTTTTAGCCGCGGCTAAAGCTAAAAGCTAATAAGTTTTTAGCTTTAGCCTTTTTATCAACACTAGATTGTAAAAAACAGATTAGAATAAGAGCTTTGAATTTGTAGAAAATTACACTTTTCTATCCCTCTAAAGTTTCATATAGTATGCTGAGTGCCTGTCAGCGCTAGGGTTGCCAAATGTATAAGGACCCAAATCTGAACAAAATATGATAATCTGTACATTTTAGAGGAAATAGAAGATTTTACTTTATTAAATAGATACAATTTATTAATGCATATTTACATATATATTGATATTCATGTAAATACAGAATTTTAAGCCAATTATGTATTGTTTGTGAAACAATAAGTCCCCCTATTTTTGAAGTCCGAAATAATACTTTCTTACAAATGATATACCTTATATTTATGGTACATAGAACTTATAGAATCTAGATCGCCTATACTCAACCCCTCTTTGTATTATACGTTTGGCAACAGTAGTCAGTGCACAATTTAATAAGAACATTACACTTGTGCTGATACTCTACCACAGCCGTACCTGAACTAGTGGCCAAATTTAATTGAAATGGAATGGGATGGAATGGGATGGAATGGGTGTGGAAATTAAAAGCATTCGCACTGTATGGATGCCCCCAAACAATTCTCATAATTTTGATATTTAGTATTTCAGAAAACTTTTTGTCCAAATTATGAAATTTTTAAGCATAAATTCAAACCAAACTTTAACTTTTGGTTAAAAATTGTAAAACAGTCTCTGTTTTATTTACTGTTGAATCAGTTTCAAGAATGAAAACAAAATTTGTAACTCAATCAACACTAGTTTTATAACATATTTTTTATTCATATTTTGCGCGCAAAAGATGTGTATTTAAGATATTATATTTATTGTATAATAGAGTGAAATAAATGACAACTTTATTTATTTATTAACTCAGTATTAATGTACACTTTATTCTAATTATTATTGTATGAGATTTTATGGAAATATCAAATGTTTATTAGTTATGGAAATAAAATGTGAAGAAAAAGCAGACATTGATTATGGATATACCTATTGAAAGCATATCAAAGGCATGTCTTAAGCGGTCTTAAGCGGTGTTTCAAAACAATTGACAATTAGTGAAATGTTTTTATTTAACCACAAATTAACACAAATTTAAATAATTATTTGAATAGAAAATAAATTGATGTGAAATGTCGTCAAACGATACCGAAAACGATTTACCGAAGTTTGTATTGATTTGAATTACTTTTCATACAATTAAATAAATACTAAAAATAATTTACTTTTAATGTATTAATTAATTAATGTTTAGGTCAACAAAAAATTTGTTTACTTTACTGTCGGGTTCACTAAACCTAAAGTCACAGCAATTCATAGCAACAGAATTGGAGAGAAATAGTAAACAATTGATTTCAGGTCTACTTTATTACGAAAGTTACGATCCGTTGAGAGACAGTTTGGATGAACTGAACAAACGAAGCATAGATTCAATTCCTGCCCAACTATTAGAGAAAATGAGTTTATTTCTCAACTTGAATGCCATTCAATGCAATGATTTGTTTCAGTCATACCTTATGTACGAATTCAAAGGCACTCCAGAAATGGTGAAAACTTTGTTCACTAATGAAAAACAAGTCAAACAATTATTACACCATTTATGGCATTATTATTATTCTGAACGCATTTTTAGCTTATTTTGTTTGAAGCAAATACTCAGCCATTGGAAGCACTCTTCGACACACGTTTATCACCAAATATTTCGCGCATTTCTTGAGGCGATTAATGATGACAACAAACTGTTGACAAAACTGTTGAATCAATTGAATTATTTGAATGAAAGCGAAGTTCCCTCACGTCTGACAAACGGTCACTATTTTAATGAATCGCTCGCTAAGGACTGGCTGTTAAACAATTTGAAAGAACAGTTCGAAGTTTTAGAGCTATTGCTGTTATATTTCAAAGAATTTGAGCCAACAATTGATAATATTATCGAACTTTTAGCTATATTTAAATCGAACGGTTTCGGCACAAAGTTCTCACATTTTAGTCGAAAAGACTGTGAATTCGTTGACGAAGAAGTTTTCAGATTTATTGGTTTTCTGGAGTCATTACTGATAGTGGAGTGTCTGGACCTGAACTGGCTCTACAAATGTCATCAGCAGGACATTGAACATCATTTTATTAATGAACGGAACACTGCATTACTTAAAGACTTGGACATAATAATCACGAGTCTGAGCACTTCTGTGGTCGAACACTCGCCTATATTCATCTCTTGGATGATTGTCAGGAGTTGGCAATTGCCTGACTTTGATGTGACAGTCAGTTCACAATTAGTATCACAATTAGGCTCAACTGCATTACAACTCAACGTTTTTTCCTATCTCGAAAAGTGCTTACGTTTACCACAAATGATTGCATTGCGCGGTACAGTTGTCTCAGACCTAATATATGGAGCTATTGGTGGTCTTCTTTCAGTTACTTTTAACGTTTACAATATAGAAATGTTGGGCTTTTCTATACCATCATTGAATCAGTTATGCATTACATTATTCAAGAATAGCTTAATCAGCAAAGATTTGTTCGAGAATGGATTGGACTTAGGTTTGGGACTAATAATTCGCAACGCACTCAATAACTTCCCTTTTAAAGCGAATCCTGTACTCAGCTTTTGCGACTCACTCTCAGAAACTGAAACTTGTAAACAAATATTTGAAAAGCTGTCTATACTGCAAAACTTGACCACATTTACCGAATCGTTTGACAGCTCTTTAACAAATTGTGTTCCGACTAAAGAAGAATCTATTTATATGCTTATGAACGATAAGATATTGTATCGCAATTGTGAACTCGTTATCAAAAAAGAGACCAAAGGTTTGTTGAGAACTCTTAATAATTGCAGAGTTATTGAGTGGAGAGATATCAATATTGACGGCTGGAAAGTATTATACCATCGATTTAAAGAGACATATGATCTCGTGAGTAGAGGACAACTATATTCTGTCACTGAAGTTGCAATTAATGAGTTGTGTCAAATCGCTTCCATTTGTTCTAATCTCATAAAACATAATTGTTTTCAACACATTTCTACATTCAATAAATTGATTTTATTATGCTTTGAAACATACGAATTGTTTTCATGCCTTCAAAACCCTTTCAGATTATTAATGGCTTCTGTACTCGAATTGTCTGCTTCTATAATAAGATTTGATTTACAAAATGTTAATTCAATTTGGATTAGAATTACAGACAAAAAGTTCATGCCTTATATGATAGGTTTGACGACTGATTTGAAAGAATTGGTCGCTGGAAATGATACCAACACATCCACTTTGGGACAAATTATAGCATCAGAAGAATGTATTAAAGGCTATTATCAATTATGCATTTCTTTTCTCAAATTGATTGCTGAAGTGGTGAAAAAGCATGAACTAAGAGATGATAACAATTTGATGGCGTCACTCATTTTTGTGATTCAGGAAATATTTCCGTCGCATTACTTTTGGAATTATAGCGATCAAAACGACTTCTTTAAAATCGGACGGTTGTGTTTCGATATATTTCATCAAATATTAGCCAAAACTAGTAAAAAGGGGGAGCGCTCTAAAGTTGAAAAAGTCTGTATTTGCGCTTTAATGGAAGGAACGGCTGCCGAAGTGTTGCTCAAAGTTATCAAAAGTGGTGAAACGACTGTACGAAATGTGATTCTGAAGGCAGGAAATGATATTTCCCTCACAAATGACGATCAAATAATTATTGTTCGCCAGTCATTGTCGATATTGAATTATTTACTTGTACTGCACGTTAACCCGAAAAGTCCAACAACTGTTGTCGAAAACGCTTTATTCTCCTCTCAGAGCAAACCAAATATGTTACTCATATTATCTCATTATGTGTTTCAAAGATATGACACCCATTTGGCCACTTTAGCCGTTCAGCTATTGAGACAATTGGCTAAAAGGTTCCCGATGTCAATGCTTGCATGTCTTGGGTCTGACGCAGAAGCCATGCGCGACCACTTTCTGTACCGTCTCGAAGAAGTAACTGAAGACTTGAACCTAAAGATTGCTTTATTAAACTTTTTGTCGGCATGTGTTGAACATCAGCCGGGATTAATGGAAATGTTTCTAAATGTTGATAACGATGATGACAACTATACAACAGGTTGTCTGCAAACTGTTTTAGAAATTTTAACTGAAAAAAGAGAGGCAAAATATTTTTGTCCCTTTGAACTACATTTGGCTGCTCTCAAGTTTTTGTATACTTTTTGGCTTCAGCCACACTTACTTGCAATCGATTCGCTCAAAAAGACGAGCAATGTCTGGACTCTCATTACATTCCCATTGTTTTCAGATTCAGCTTTTGATAGTACTCTCTGTGCTTATGTATTACGTATTCTCGCGCGAGAAATATTTTATGTAAAAACACTTGAAAGGTATTCACACAATTATTTAGTCTTAATATTAATTTATTGAAATCCTAAAGTTATGTTTTATTCCTCATCAGAGATAAATTTGATTGCGATTTAGAACATAAATTCAAAGATTTAAGAGAAAGCGAACAATTGAAGAAACTGTCGGCACATATTTGTTCGCTTTTAAGTTCAACAAATAATATAAAAGAAGACACTATTTTACTATTGGACGCCTGGAAAGACTTTTTGGTTTCCATTGCAAAAGTCAGTTTCAATCCATTATAACCTTAACGTGTATTTAGTTTTTTATCTATTTTTTTACAGTTCAATCCGTTCAATATTCCAAATGAAACTAAAACATTGATAGCAAATGATCTAATGGTCTGTTTATTAACTCATTTTAAGAGCACACAAATGAATAACAATGTAATAACTACTCTCTCTGATATAATATTAATAATTTTAATTAAATGGAAAGAAACATGTATTAGCTCTGAAGATGAATGGAATTCTCATATTAGTGAATTGCTTCAATGCATAAATGATTTAAAAGAAAGTCTATCTTTTTATGTATTGACTTCCAATCAAACTTTAGTTATTCAATATTTACAATTGTTTGGAAACGATTTCGATTCTTCGGAGTGGATTTTGCCGTCATGTCAACTAATGAACCAAAGCTTAAGGATTATTGAGAAACAAATGAAACAATCACAAAAAGCTCTACAAATTGAGTTCAAATTAGCGGTCATTTCAGTCTCGTTCTTACAGTCTTTAGTCAATTACAACAGTAGCAGAGCTTTCATATGGATTCAAGTAATCAGATCTCATCTTGTAATGGAATCCGCGGCCAATCTATTGATATATTTAATCGAAAATAGAATTGGCATCGAATTAGCGAATCATATTATGTGTCTTTTCATTACCTTATCTTCAATCGAAACATCCGCCGAAGCTATACTCGCCATTGGTTTCGTCGATAATTTATGTGTTTCACTGCAGAGCACTTATAATGTTAGCAAAAAGAATGTGATTAGTAGTAAAATAAGTCCATTTGTCCAATGGATTCATGTTTTTCATCTGTCAATGCAAATGATTATAAAACTTATCAATGAATTAAAACATCATTTTATTGATATTGCGATCACTTATGTAGCCGTCCATTTGGATTATATAATAGAAACTCTCATCAAAATAAGAACTTGTCCTAAAACAGACGAAATACAAGAATCGATATTAATTGTTGAATTGTGTCATTCAATTTCACGTTATCGGCAAATCTGGAAAAATAATAATTTGCTTTCATATGAAACAATTCAAACAGAAATTTTGAAAACAAGTAACTCTGTTATAGCATTCCTTATAAGACCGAATCTCTTAACATATATTATAGAAAATCCTGAGTCGACAACTTCTGCATTCATAACATCTGAATTCAATCCTAAAAGACTGTCTCCGACTCCCAATTTTGAAGAGAAAGGTTTACGTAAATCAGTTTCGTTTGAGTCCGACTTCGCGACGCATCCAATTGATAGCAAACTTCACAATTCACTGCTCACTCTACACGCGTTTTCAATATGTTTCTTACAAAACGTGACACCAAATATTCTCGACTTAATGGAAAGGCAGGGCACCGATGACTGCACTTGCAATCTTATAATAAATACGAGTTTTTCTTCGCCAAACATTGACCCAAATATAAGTCTTAGTTTTGGGTCTTTGATCAGTTGCATTCAAATGTGCATTAAATCAATTAATCGCGTAATTATTAACTTATTTATTATTTTCTATAGTTATTGAATGTATTTTTAATTGTTATTTAATTTTAGAACGAAATGGTTGCCAATGAATCGGAACACTTGAAATTGAGTTCTCTTACATCCGATTTTTTTTCATTCATTTTTGAGACAAGTTTGTCATTTGTGGTATCGCAAGCACTCGTCGCTCAATTGTCTTCAACTATTAGTAGTGTTGATAAACAAATAATTGCTCGCGAAGTAAAGTCCGAACTCGTAAGTTATGAATGATTTAAATTTCTAATTAATGAATAATTTTCAAAAATAAACTTATTTTTTAGAACACAATCCTACCTAACGTTGGTGTTCGTCAATCGAAGCGTTCTTCACAGAATTTGTCTGTAATGTCAACGCCTAGAAGTCCTATTTTAACAGTTACTGAGAAATCATTTGTTAAATTTCTGCTTCAATTTGTTAATAGAATGTCATAATATTCAAAATATTTTTTACTATTAGAATATTTAACTTTTCTAATGATAACCTGATATTAAATATTTTTTCAATCTTATATACTGTATGTGAAAATTGCACAGTTTTTAATCGAATAACTTTAAAATTTAATTTTTAAAACTTAAAAAGAATTTATTAGTCGAACACAAAGTCTGTTTCAATTATATGACAATAAATTAAAATATGAAGCTATGTATCGATTATTTTTCATGATCTTCAGATGGTTTGACACTTTCTTTATTTTGTATGGAAAGCCCATTGGAAACTACGGGTATTTCAATACTTTTATTTTCGTCATAGCTGTCATTACATTTGTTGAGATGCGCCTCTTTTGCAGAATTGATCAAATGTGTGAACATTTCTTTTCCGGTTTTCCTAACCATTTCATAAAAGCTTCCCTTTTGTTTCAGTAAACTATAGGGTTCATCGAATTCAACGATTTCTCCGGCGTCTAAAACCTGTGAAGTATTTAAAGCTTAATTGAAATGAAAGAAAAGATAGAAGTAATAGAACTCACAAGAACTCGATCGCAATCAATGATAGTATTGAGTCTGTGAGCAATGGTGAGAACAGTACAATTCGCGAATTTAGTTCTGATCGTAGTTTGAATGAGTGAATCGGTGTGATGGTCAACATTAGCAGTCGCCTCATCCAAAACGAGAATCTTATTCCTTCTTAATATAGCTCTCGCTAAACAAACGAGTTGTCTCTGACCAACACTGAAATTACCCCCGCCTTCAGTCAACTCAGAATCTAATTTTCCGGGAAGTTCATTAACAGCATCTTTAAGTTGAACTTCTGTCAAGACTTCCCATAATCGATCATCTGAATAGTCGCCAAAGGGGTCGATATTTCTTCTTACAGGTCCAGTAAAAACGACCGGATCCTGAGGAATAATGGAAATTCTCTTTCTCAAGTCATGCAAACCTATCTCTTTGGTATCGATGTCATCGATTATTATCGATCCTTTGGGTTCAATCATTCTGAAGAGAGCCGCTAAAAGAGAACTTTTTCCGGCGCCAGTTCTTCCAACGCCGCGATCAGCTCATGTCGCTCGAGCACCGCTTCGATCGCGTCGTGGTGATGTTCTGTGACGCCGCGCAGAAGAAAGTACGCCTCCTTCGACGCGTGCTCCGAGCCGTAGCGGAGCAGCAGCTTCGCGACGACTTCGTCCGCACACGACAGGTCGATCATCGACACGTGCGAAAAGTCGATCACGGTGAGCGCGCGCGGACCGGAGTCCGCCAGCATCACCTCGATCTGACCGCGCACGGCGGCTCCCGTCGGTCGCGTGACCAGGTTGGAGTAGAGATCACACGCGAGCGTCTGCCGGAGCACG
>JAUJYT010000841.1:0-14722 GCA_033996565.1 Nanhermannia nana
TATTTTCTGAACAGTGTTTAATATTTTTTTCAGTTTGGATCAGTTTTGAGTCAGTTTTTTCAAACCTTGAAGTAATATAATTGATGTTCAATAATCAAAATTTATTGTTTTAACCTTAATCGATATATTACTTTAAGAGGTGCGAAGTTTGCGAATATATTAAAAACTATCTGTGTTAGCTCTCGTGTGAAAGCAGAACGTGTTTATCAAAATTGTTTTTCGTGCGATATTTGTTTTCAAAATTACCCAAAGATTGTGTTTAAGTGAAAGAAACAATTATATCTGAAACACTTTAGATTTATAATTATTTACTTTCCATAAAATCTGATTAAATTAAGATTTGAGATTATCAGTAACAGAAGTCGTTATAAAATCAAGTTTTAGTACTTAAATACAAAATATGTATTTCTAATTCTTGAAGAATATGTGCAATTAAATAAAGAAATGTTAACAATATATGTATTAAAACATAATTATTATTTAAGATAAGGAAGAAATGTTACTTATGTTACTTCGATTACTTATGTTAGCTTTCGGCACAATATTCAGAGACTAGGGTAAGATTGAAAAGAGGTCATACGTGATGACTGCGAATTAAATGATGCGCATTATTTATCATTTCAAATAAAAATAGGTGCTAATGCTCTATAAATCTTCCAATACAACTCTGCCTAATGAGTACAAAGTAATTTAGGCAATACATCCAAAGCCTTGCTTTTAAATTTATTTATTGCGATTATTGAGAATTTTACATTATATTCAGCATAAACTTTCGAAAAACTTGGATTTTTCGGGAGTTACTCATTTTTTTCTTAGTTGAAAATGAGATTAAGACAAAGCTGTTTTGATGACTAAATATTAGAAAGTTTGTTATAAATTTCGGATTCTCATTACATCTCACGATTTTGAAAATTTTAAACGATCCTCACAATTGATTTTTTGGTCAAAAATCACGATTTTTAACAAACTTTATTAAATGCATTTCTCAGTTTTAAAACATGAATGCATTCAATTTCTTAACTCTTGCAATTTAATTTGTAATACCTTAAAAAGAAATTCATAAATAGATCAATTGTTATCAATTGTAATATTTTCATACTTAAGCATCATTTAAAATGCATTACGAAAAGTATAGTTTTGAAAAATTAGAGTAACTAAAAGTCTTTTCATAACTTCAGAGTTAACTTCTGAAAAACTGACAGCTCCTCACATCAATTCTTTAATTAATTGAAAAACTATTTATAAACAACTCTTTTAGAAAAGATTATTAAAAAAACTCCCGAAAATCGAAAATATGGTAATAAAAAAATAATAAAAAAATAATCTATTGTTGGGATTGCATGTAATAAAATACTGAGAGTTGGAAAAGCATTATATAATAGAGTTTAGAGTTCAACACTAACATTATTCAGTACAACATAATAGTTCCTCATTTTAAAGTAAAAATTAGCATTACTTATAACCAAAGAATCATTGCTTATAACTAGTTTCACAAATTTTGAACACATTTTAAGAAAACTATTGTATAAATTAAATTAAGTGATAATTTACATGCTATTTAGAAAGTTGATGTTTTTGTTTAGTTTGTTTCATAACTATTACTACAACTCAAACTACAACTCAATAATATTTATTATCAATAATATAAATCTGTTTAATACCGGTTTTGAAGTGAAATATAACACACAAGTGTTTTGTTGAAAGCGCTGGCATTAGAATTTTGAAAAAACTCAACAGTACAGTACAGTACAGTACAGTTTAGAACAGTACAGTTCAATGTCTATTATCTTTTACCATTTCTGTGAAGTTTTCTTTTTTAAATAAATTCAAATAATTTAAAAAATAATAATTTTGACCTTTAATTACTTGTAAGCTATTCAATGATTAGCTAAACATCGAAAAGATTCTGCAGTGAGACTTCCTGAAAGAGTGTATTGCATTAGTATTTTGCATAATCAATAACAATGCATAAAAAGTCCAGTTTGGCTGACGAGTGAGCCCAAAGACGCTTTGACTGAGCATATGCTCCTAACCTCTGAGCCTGAGCTATTTCTAAGCTTGAAACACATGAACCTGAAGTTATATAATAGCAAATAATAGACATATTGGCGATACTTGGTTTACATAAGGGATTTAACTCTATGAACAGGAACTATAGCATAGACTAAAATGAGACTAATTATCTATTTCTTAGATTTTATGATTCACTACAATTATTTTAAGATTTATTCAATGAATTTTAGTTTTAGGTTAAAAATTATAAATTTTATCAATAATTAGCCTTCAAATTGAGAATATTTCTTGAAATGTAATTCAGTTTTTACGAACAAATTGTCTTTAAACAAATTGTTTAAAAAAAAATATAAATACTGATTAAATAACATGAATATTAAATATTTTGCTGAACTTTCTCATAGAACTTCAACAGCCTGAGCCGTTGCGCATCATTAATGAAGAAGCTTCGAGCACAAGCAGATCATTACTGCAGAGAAAACTAAACCATAGAGATAGAAAGTAGTTTTTATTTTGAAGGAAAACTAGAAAAGGGCCAAAACTTTAATGATGACAAAATTATGTGATGGCAAATGGGTCACAATTATCAATTATCAATAGACAAGTTGTCACTTATTGTAGTCACAAACATGATTCGATTGTGTAAACTCCAAACCCTCGAGTCATAGCATACATAAAAAGGACAATTATATAATTTAACAAAAAGTTTATTTATTCACACCTTATAAAAAAAATAGTGGTTTCTTTGTTTGGCTAAATTCAAGTCTAGACCATTCTTCACATCAAATGCTAATCAAAGCACATCTTTTAGGATCAGATGTAAACCTAACGATTGTAGTCACAGTTTAGAGACCTCTAAAGCATGAAGTTCTTTAATGCCATTATTTATTGAGCATTAACTTGTTAAGTATTTTAAATAAAGCTAAATAAAGAACATCTAAATGACATGACCCACAAATTTCTTTATATTTCTTTATACTTCTTTGCAGTTTAAGACTAAATTGATTCTTAAGTGAAAGTAATACAGTATTGTGATTTTGTGTGGGCTATCATTGATTTAGGTTATATCAGTTTTGCAGCAATCAGAATAAGTATTACTAATTTTAAACTAAAGTGTTGTTAGGAATACAAAAGCCTTATTAAAAATTTATTCAAATAACACTCGAGATAATGATTATAATGCAGTCTTTTGTCGAAATAAATCTTAGGAAATCAGTGTATTTCAAATAGTGTCATAACTCATAGGCTCGTATCTACGGGAGAGAGAGTTGTGAAAATGCGATAAAGAAATATTAAATGCAAAGATGGTTTTACTATACGGGTCATTGCATTCTCTTATAGCTTCACGGAATTTAGTATTTAGTACAGAAACTCATGAAAAGGATAAACTTTTGTTTTGCAAGAATTACAAAAAGATTAAGTCCAATAGAACTGTTGTTTTTGTTTTGATGGCCTGTACAACACTCTAAGAAAAACCACAAGAGATAAAACATCTAAAAGTATCAATAATTTAGTATAAGGAGGACTTAATCAGATTATTTTCATCAAACTTTCATGGGTTCAAACTTTTTAGAGGAAAAGTTAGCTCACGATTGATATGTTATGTATTCTTTGAATCACAACATTAGCAAAAAAAGAAATGCAATAATAATATAAAGTTTGGTCTCTCGTGAAGTCACTTAAAATGATTATTTCTTGTCAGGTATGAAATAGGAGTAATCATTTTGGCCATGAAGAGGACGTGTAAGAAATATAAGCACTTAAAAAGTAGCGGCTATTCTATGATAATAGATAAGAGTGGTGTACAGCACACCGCAGCACACGATAAATACGCGGAATGTGAACACAAGCCATAAAGTATCACATTTTGAGCATTCATTTGGAAGAAAGCAAAAAGTCTACTCAATGGTTATGTTTTGCCTCAAACTATGCATTGCTATTCAATAGAGTTATTCTACAGAAAGTAACAGTAGAGCCATAACACACACCTCAGCTCTACTGCAGCTCTAGTGTAGACTCAAATAGAAATAGAAATAGACTACAGGTATAAAAAGGTTTGTTTTCCTAGAATTGGTTCGCATCTGAGGCTAACATTTCGATGAGTGAGTGGACAATCAGTGGACCCAATGATGGATCAAATGAAGACTCAAAAGGTTAGACAAGAAAACGAGTCAATCAGTAATGAAGTTCATCACAAATGTTGTGAGACAAACAAAATTTGCATAAATTTAATGCAAATCCCGTGGAATGACGTTATATTTCCCTTTATTTTCAAACACCTTTCGTGGAGAGACTTATTCAGATTCAGAGCTGTCTCGCAAACGGCTCTGATAATGACCAACGAGTACTTCAAGTCGTTAAATGTGATCGATTTGTGTCCTGTTTCGCGTCGATTCAACGCTCAATCGTTCCAAATAGTGAGCAATGAATGCAAAAACGTACGAATACTTAATTTAGAAAATTGTAAATGGATTAACACTGAGCTTCTCCTACCTGTCATTGACAACAATCCACATATTGTCGTGTTAGACATCTCTGCCTGTTATGAAGTCACGAATCATACTTTGCATAAATTGGCTCTCAGTTGTAAATCACTGAAGACCTTAAAGCTCAAAGAATGTCATTGGGTTAACGCCAATGCCATTACTAACATAGCGTTCAATTGTTCTCATTTGGAAGACGTAAACCTCGCCAGCTGTTGGGAAGTCTCCGACGACTCTGCCATTGATCTGATTACAAATTGTAAAAATTTGAAACAACTTTCTCTCTCCAAAATCTATGGTATAACAGATCGAACATTGAATGCGTTGGCCTCAAATGCAATAAATCTAGAATATCTTGACGTTTCGGGTTGTTGGAGGATAACTGACTACGGAATCAGGTATTACTTCTCATTACTAAAGGCTATCTTTTTTATTTTATTTCCATTTTAAACTCAATTGTTCTCTATTTGTGTTTTCAGAAAGATCGGAGAGTACTGTCACTCTCTGTCTCATTTAATTGTTGGCGACTGTCGGGATGTAACAGACGATAGTCTGTCATACCTGAGGGCGAAGGGAATCTATGTTGATGTGCCGATTAAGAACAGATCACTTCATCTGAACGCATATCTCAACAAATTCGCTAGAATTAGACTACAAGTTTAACTTTTATTATATTATAATTTATTTAAATTTGCTGTAAATGTCAATTATATATGCATTTTATGTTCAAATAATGTACATTTTGTTTTTCTACAGTTTTTATTATTCAGAAAAAACTTGTTTTAATCATCAAATTTCATACATATATTTATAACTTATTAAATATAAGTTGGGTTAATGTGATTGAGCATGTCTTCAATTAATTGTCAAATATTTCTATTGATCTTATTTTAGTTCAATAATATTTATTGTTTGAAGTTTTTTACAATGAGTATGGCATCAAATTTAAATTAGACATCTATTGGTTCGATTTTGAGCTCAATTATGGCAAATAAGTCGTGATGTGTAAGAAAAAATCAAATTAAATAATTTGAGCTAAAAGTTAAGCTAAATTTAACTCATCTTTCACTTGAAACTTGTTTCGTTTGTCAATATGACTGTTGGGAAAGTTAACGAAAATATGGTAATCAATTATTTGAAACCTAATTCAGCCAATTCTATACTCATCACTATTTAGATTTATTAATTTTTTCAATAATTCAATTTGAATATTAATGCGATTATATTATAATAACTTATGAATGGTTTGACCGCTAATCAATGCTTCACTCAATATATGGTATAAAAACTTTTCTATTCATTAGGTTTTATCATCAAAAGAAAACTCATTTTTCTAATATCACAAAATTTTATTATAACTTTAGCTTTGATTGATTTTTAATTTGATTTTTATTATTCAATAATAGATTACTCCAAAAAAATACAAAACAATTAAGAAAATTGGACAACTTTTATGAAAAGAAAACTTTTTTGAATTTAGTATTTATTTGAATAAAGATTATAGAATAGAAAAACAGTTTGAGTTTTGATTTATTGAGACTTTTTTTGAGTTCATCAAAACAAAAAATTTAAAGAAATTTAAACTGAAATCCAAACAAATGATTGAATACAGTATAGAAATATACTGTACATTAACATGTATTTGTAATTATGTTTAAAGAGATTTAAATGTATCTAATAATTATACAAATAATTATATTTGCTCTTTATCTTAATAATTAATAGTTCTTCAGTTAAGTTCATTTCAGTTCTTTTCACTTCAATTTTGTTTATGAATTATTATTTCAATTAATAATAAATTGATGTCAATTGAGAGTTAAACGATTGGTCCAAATGATGCCCTTTTTTACAGATCGATTTATTATATAATAGTCTAATATTAATGATGTGAATTGTGTTGCACATAATCTCACTTGCACTGCGCCTGAGCCTATATGAAATAAATTAAGACTTTTGTTTGATTCACTATTTGTTATGACAGCTACTACTCTATCATTCTTTACAGATATCTGTCATACCAGTTATCAGTGCCTTTAATCTGTCACAAACGGTTCGTTAGTTTTGAGATCTCTCTTAAAAATTAATTTTTTTGTGATGTTGAAGGAATTGTTGATCTGATTAGTGCTCAGAGTTGGGCAGCAAAGCTTTGGACATTTCAACCAAAAAAGTATCTCAAAGTAATTCTTTCTATTTGAACGAAGGTATGCAAAAAAGCACAAGCGTTTAGAATTAAATTCAAGAAACAGTTACAATCAACAAATTCAATCAATAAACTTAAGTTTTAACTCAAGTTTTTCCGAAATTTTAGCTCAAACTTTGTGTCTGCCTTTGAGTTGAATAGAACTTCAATTAAAAAATAGTTGTTTTGAAAATTGTTTTATAATAAAGCATCAAAACTATGATTAATGCTCGATATAAGCTTAAAAGCATAATCTGATATATTTGAGTATAAATTTTTGATAATATAGAGATAAATTATAACATAACAAGAGTAACACTTCATCTAATTTCTCTTTAAGGAGACCTTACCTTTGCACAGAATTAGAAAGAGGTTTTCACAGGTTCACTAAACGGGCCTATGGTTTGCTCGAAAACATTGGACATTAACTAATACTGTGTGAATTAAAATTGTACCATAACCAGCACTTTCAGTTGGGGGGGGGGGGGCTAGAAATAACGAGAAATAGAATTTACTCAGAAAATAGTAAAGTTTTCTAACTCTATCATATTTCACAACCGAAACATAATTTGTTAGGCATAAAAAGGATACTTAAAATCCTATAATCTATAAGTACTGTGTAATCTAAGGTAAGCGCAATCGGGCATATCATTGCTGGTCACAGACAACTCAATAACATTAATGATAAAAGAATTATAAGAATTGCTTTGCATTTATGTGAACGCAAAATAACATATTATATAACAATAATATTTAATGCAATCTTTTTATAATTTTTATGGGGTCTAAAACAGGATCTCAAGGCTCAGAGCCTGAGCTCAAAACATCTCCAAAGCTGAGCCCATGTCTACCATTTGACATAATAAAGAATTTACAGAATTCACAGAATATATGTGTTAAGTAATAAAATATTTTCTTATCTCAAATACTAATAAAAATAATAATGAAACAGAAAGTTAAGGACGTATTTGCTGTTCAGCTATTACTAAATACAGTACTCAGTACTCCGTAAGGACTTAGTAACCAATTATCTAATGATCAGATGTTATTCTCACCGCATGTCTGTTGATATCATTTATAGTTAATTTAATTGTAAATAAGATATCAATCACAGCAATGGTTCGCTTCTATTAAGCAAAATAACATTTAATAAGAATCGAATTTCTGGTCATTTAAATACTTAATTGTTTACTGTTTTATATATTATATAAAAGTTAAACAAAATCAAAAGTATTATAAATATTAACAATAATAACAACAAAAATAACAACAAAAATAACAGTAATTATAAGAAATGTTACGAAATAATTGTCAATCAATTGGAAAGCTATTGATCGCTAATAAGAGATGTTCAACGCATTCAAGACATTCAAAAACTAATAATGCAATCGCTTTATTATCTCAACAATTAAGTGGTGATCGCTTTTATTCCTCAGCAATAAGTAAATCACATGAAATCCCAGAAAATCTGATATATGTTGAAGACTCAGAAGATCCGTCTTTTTTTCATATGGTTGAGTACTTCTATCACAAGGGATGGCAAGTGGTTGAGGACAAGTTAGTCGAAGAGTTTAAGGGAAAACTGACTCCAGAGGAGAAGCGGAAGAAAGTGAGGGGTTATCTCTCTATATTAGGTCCCTGTCATGCAGTTCTTGAAGTGGCGTTTCCTCTGAAGAGAGATAATGGAGATTATGTTACTATTAATGGTTGGAGAGCCCAACACAGCCATCACAGGCTTCCCTGCAAAGGAGGTATGCGTTCAATGCCATAGACATTCATATTATTTAAATCACTATTCAGTTATAATTTATGACTCATTTTAATCATAGGCATCCGGTACAGCACTGATGTTTGTTTAGATGAAGTGAAAGCACTTTCAGCCTTAATGACATTCAAGTGCGCTGTCGTTGACGTGCCCTTCGGTGGTGCAAAAGCTGGTCTTAGAATAAATCCGCGAGAGTTTAGTGATCATGAATTAGAGAAAATTACCCGTAATTTTGCGCTACAATTAGCTAAAAAGGGGTTTTTAGGGCCTGGTATTGATGTTCCGGCTCCTGATATGGGGACCGGAGAGCGAGAGATGTCATGGATTGCGGACACATACTCTCAGACCATCGGTCATACAGACCTTAACTCTCACGCGTGTATTACTGGCAAACCTATAAATCAGGGGGGAATTCATGGAAGAATTTCTGCCACTGGAAGAGTGAGTTTTATTTAATTTTGACTTTATTTCTCTTTTATTAATAAAATGTTGTCATAAATGCATTCAATATTTGTGAAACCATCTGTTGCTATTTGATTGTAAGGTATTTTACAGTTAGATTTGTAGTCTTGTTGTCTTCAAATTGCTGTATTGATAACTACTTGTTATGCTGTTATTCAAACGATTAGATAAATATAAATATTAGTAACTATAATAACAGACTCAATGTTAATCAATTTTGAAGGGAGTGTTTCACGGAATCGATAATTTTATCAATGAAGCCTCATATATGTCAATGGTTGGCAACACTCCAGGATGGGGCGGGAAATCCTTTATTATTCAAGGTTTTGGTAACGTTGGACTTCACTCTATGCGATATTTGAATAGAGCCGGTGCGCGATGTATTGGAGTCATGGAAGTTGACGGCAGTATTTATAATCAGAATGGAATCGATCCCAAAGAATTGGAAGACTGGAAGATGAATAACGGATCCATAGTTGGCTTCCCTAATGCTGAGCCATATAAAGGCGAGTGTCTATTGTTCGAGACGTGCGATATTCTGGTTCCGGCCGCCACTGAAAAAGTGATCACAAAGGATAATGCGGAGAAATTGCAGTGCAAGGTATAACACACTTTACATACTTTACATACTTTACATACTTTCCATATAATTATTTACATTTATTTTCTATTTATCTTCATATTAATAAATGGTTTAATTATAGATAATAGCAGAGGCAGCCAATGGACCCACAACTCCAGCGGCTGATAAAATTCTTATAGATAGGAATATTCTTATTATTCCCGATCTTTACATAAACGCCGGTGGAGTCACTGTTTCCTATTTTGAATGGCTTAAGAACTTGAATCACGTCAGTTATGGCCGTTTACTATTCAAATATGAACGCGACTCAAACTATCACTTATTAGGTTTGAACTGTTTATTATATTTAATATAATTATTAATATAATTAAATTCATTTAATCTCATACTTATAGAGAGTGTTCAGGAATCTCTTGAGAGACGTTTTGGAAAAGCTGGCGGTAGAATACCGATAGTCCCGAGTGAATCATTTCAGAAAAAAATATCCGGTGCTTCAGAGAAAGATATCGTTCACTCCGGTCTCGATTACACGATGGAACGCTCGGCCCGGGTATTAACCAATTCATGCTTAATTTAAAATATTAATTATTTTTAATTTATTTATACAGCAAATAATGCGAACAGCGATGAAATACAACTTGGGTTTAGATTTAAGAACCGCTGCTTATGTTAACTCAATAGAAAAAATTTACAACACATACAAAGAGGCCGGACTCACATTCACATAATCACATCTTTTGATATAATAAGTTTAAATCATAACAATAACAAAGACGTGGTGTCAGATCATAACTTTTAAGCATCACTTTTATTGATATTTTGTGCGCATTTAAGCACAAATTTTAGCCCAAGTGTGTAATCCTTTTGAATGCTAACATTTTTATTGCGTTCTTATAACACTTAGTGATAATTATAGTATTCCGCACACCCTATCAAATATCATTTTGAATGTCTCTCGTGTCTCAAAATTATACTTTAAATGCTTTAATAGTCGCTTAAATCAGTATTTTATGAAATAAAGTGAAAAAAACTAATTTAATTGATTAAAATTTAGTCTTTAATATTATTTACAATTTGTATAATAAATCTAATTATGAATGAAATTTATTAGTTATGAGCCTTTTATCTTAAAAAGTCTTCTCTATGCACATCCTTATGACAGTGTTTATCACGTGATTATTAAATAAAGTAATAATAATAATCTTAGTCTTTAGCTTTCTCTTCATTGATAATCCATTTAGGATTAGAGACCGTAACGTCAGAACGCGGACCTATTAATACAACACCGGAATGAAGAATTCCATCGACGAGATATCTATGCATTCAAGAAGTAAGTCATATATAACTTATAAATAGAGATAGAATTTAATAATTGATACCTTTTAGCGACTTCTTCAATATCACTTTTGGTGACATCGAGTAAACGCAGTCTATATTCGTGTTTCATTTCATCGGAAATAGAGTTCACAAAAAATTGTAAGCCCTGCTCGCTGGGCATAATCGGTTGGTCTACTTCTTGAAAGACGGAAAGCTTTGCTTCGTCTATATCTTGTTCGCTATAATTTTTCTGATCTAAAAGCCAGTCAACAGACTCTTTGAAGGTATTAATAGTTTGAGTGATGTGCGGATCACGATATGAAAAGAAATTAAAAACTCCTCCACTACTAAGTTGTGCTCCGCCTCCATATGCGCCACCTTTTTCCCGAACCTCTCGAAGTAAATATTTATAGGACACTAACTTAGAGAGAATTTTAAGTTTTGCGTAATCATTGTGAGTAAAGGGCGCACAAAATATTGATTTTGCCAAATAATTATTAGAAAACGGAAAGACCATGTGTTCGCTTAAAGGGGACTCAATTGCAGGTATGAGAACATCGGGTGAATCATTGGTTTGGTTTGCAAAAGAACTTTTGCCAATCGATCGAATGAATCTTTCAATAATTTGAAGCGAAGGCCTTATTGTGGGCGCCTCTCCATTGATAGAACACCGAAGTACGTCAGCTTTGAGTAATAGCGATGCAATGCTTTTTAGATTTTCAACTATTGGCTCTATGTTGTCCATCGCTGCCATTTCGCGAAAATGTGACAAAGAAGACAACCCACTCGTCAATTCTCTGAATTTAAAGGCGCCGCCCAATGAGGCTGCAGACCGACTAATTGCATAGCGATGTCCGTTATGAGGAACACTCATTGCCAGCTCTGCCGAACACATTTTAATGAGTTGTTGCAAATGGTCGTAATCGTCATCAAATCTGATTTCAGTGAACAAATCAGTCCATAATTTAAACATATGTTCAATATTGCGTTCGAGACAATAAGAAGATATTATAAGCCCTTTTTCGAAAAGATCAAACTGTGACGGATGGTCTGACACGTGAACTGATACTTGTAGTCCACCTGTTCTTAACAGAATTTCCTGATCCAGTTTTTTGCGGTCCATTTTTGCTGCGCCTAATTTAGTCATAACTTGACTAAATAGTGGAAGAAAAGGGACCAAATGTTTGGGAAAATGGTTTAAATTGGGTTTCATTATAGCATTGAAATAAGTGATTCCATTAGTCGGTTGTGCACTCCATTGAATGGGAACATTCAATATCTTTGCTGTTTCTATGTTCGTCCTATTGAATTGTTTTGAAATATCATTTTTCACACTCAAAGTCGGCAAAACTGACATATCTTCGGGAGTTTTTTGTTCTTTTTCTAATTCAATTCCGTTTTCATATATTTCTTTTTTGTTCAGATCAGTCAATTTGGATATCTTTTCATTTAAAAGTTTATGTTCTTTTTGAAGTAAATCAGTCTCGTAGTCATTGTTTGGACTCATTTCTAGAATCAATTTATGAGTGTTTGATAAAAAATATTCGTTAATCTTATCTTTCAATACATTGGGATTCTGTTTCAATAGACTCCGAAATTGTTGAACGTGTTCATTAACTCTGAGCCCATCGATAGGGTTTGCGTTGTGAGTCCACATAGGGTTTAGACTCATAATCAAACCCAATCCAAAATTGCTGGGCTGATGTTTAGTACTTAATTCTATGCGGTGTAAAATTGCTTCAATTCTTTCATTAGGAAATCCGTCTTCAGATGCCTTTTTGAGAGCCCTTTCGATCGCCTTAACAACAGAGTTCACTTCACTTTTAGCAATTCCTTGCAAACCAATCGAGAATAATGACTGTTTTGTATAATTAGAATATCCACTGTTTGGGCTGTAATCAGAACCTAAGCCCGAATCGATCAACGCTTGATATAAGGGTGCGTTCGGGCCATCGGTCAGGAGAGAGCACAAGATGACGAGCATGAAATTTTCGTGAGTGTTCGTAATCTTCTCCAACATATACGAGACACTGGCTGTGGTCTGTTTATCATAAAAAGGTGCCAAAGGGTCGGGTTGGCATTCAATGCACTTCTTGACTGGTTTTGACCATTTGGTCTGTTCGGGAACTTCAGTGCTTTTCTTGAATTCTTCATTTAAAGTGAAACGACTCAACACATAGTCATTAATGAAAGAGAGATGAGGTTCAAGTGGAAAATTGCCGTAAGTGTAGAACCTGTTAGTATTTTAAATATTATTAATGCAGAAAAAAATTGATTTCAATACAAACCTGGCATTACTCGGGTGATAGTGTTTAGAATGAAATTCTATGAGCTTTTCATGAGTCAAATCGGGAATAGACAACGGGTCGCCACCGCTTTCGTGAGCGTATGTATTGGACGGAAAAATATGATTTTGTAAACTTCTGGCATATATTGAAGACGGACTCGACTTAAACATAAAATAAGTTAATATTAAGTAATAATCACTTAATTGTCATAAAGCTTACAAAAACGCCTTTCATTTCATTAAAGACGACTCCTTTGAAAACGATGTCAGAATTGGTGTCATTGATGTGGTTGTGCTCTAAACGCCACCCCTCCTGACGAAAGTCAATAAGTCTGAGTCTGGGGAAGAAGACTGCGTCCAAATATATGCTCAAAAGATTATAAAAATCTTTGTTGTTTTGAGTGGAAAACGGATACATAGTATAGTCGGCGCCGGTGAATGCGTTCATAAAAGTGGCCAAAGATTTGTTGAGCATTTTGAAGAAGGGGTCACGACATGGGTATCGGTTTGACCCGCAAAGCGCCAAATGTTCTAAAATATGTGCCACTCCTGTGCTGTCTGTAGGTGTGGTCCGAAGTGAGACACTAAACACATTATTGGTGTCCTCTCTCTGAATGTGCAGATGTTCTGCACCACTATTTCGGTGATACAAATGATATGCTGTCAGACATAGTTCTGGGATGTCGTCCACTCTTTTCACTTCATATCCGTGTAAAGTATCGCCAGTTTTGAGGCTTTTGTTAACTGAAAGAGCCGGCGATGACAGCGATGACAATAGTCTCGCATTTGATTGCAATCTTTTCAAACCAGTTATTAATCTGTTTTTGTTTTTTACAATAATTTTATTAATAATTAGCTTATAATCAGATCTGTTTCATGACTTACTTAAAGCTTTTGCCGATTTTGAGCATAATTTTGTGTTTGTTTTAAAACTTTTAGTAACAAATGAATTAAATTTAAAATAAATAATTTGAAAACTTATGAAAAACTTATGAAAATTAGTCGATTATTGCCTCATAAATACATAAATGTATGTAAAACTCATGTCAGAGACTATTTAAATCACATGGTATACCAAAACATGACTCTTTCACCATTGGTTGTCAGCACTTATGTTAATACATTTCAATCATTATAATGATTATGCGCTAAATTTAAAGTATCTTTATTTTGATTCTATTCTATTAACTATAATTATAGGGCATATACTTTTCGGGTTTAACCCAATTAAACGCGGTTAAACTATCAGAGAAGAAAATTTTAAAATCGGGTTTAACCCGATTGAACCCGAATGGAACATGCGTATTGCATTTGTTTAACCAAGCTTGTTTAAGCTTTTCGCTCAAATATTGGTTTATTATGAATATTCTGAACATTTTTGAAACTTTTGAAATGTTTAAACAGCTTTACACCTTACAGCTAACACCTAAATACTGTATTTTACTCGATTTTGTATATCAATGTATAGAGGCAAATTTTTGACAATATTTTAATTTATGCACCACAAATTGAAAATTAACTTAAGAATTAAACCCCATAAACCCCGAAATGACTCTAATTTTTTGAACCCGATTAAACCACCCCGAATAGGCGTAAAAATTAAACCCGAAAAGTAAGGGCTCTAAGTATAACA